>VURO01048135.1:5043-19321 GCA_015108175.1 Pelvicachromis taeniatus
CAAAAAAAAAAAAAAAAAAAAACAAAAAAAAACAAAAACTAAAATTAAAAAAAAACATTAAAATAAAAAAAAAAAAAAAAAAAAAAAAAAAAAAAAAACAAAACACAAAAAAAAAAAAAAAAAAAGTAAAAAAAAAAAAAAAAAAAAAAACTAAAAAAAAACGTTCAAGCCAAAAATGCTTCCAATAGTAATTTCTTTCAGGTACATAAACTACGAATTAGTCAACAAAAAACGAAAAAATTATTATTTAAAAAACAAAAAAAAAAAAAAAAAAAAAAAAAAAAAAAGTGAGGTGAAATTTCTAACCGTGTCTCCTTTGGTTTTTAGGCTGGGTGGAGAAGGAGACATACTACTGAGCCAACATGAGACAGACACGGAGCCAGTGTGTGTTTCATCACTACTTAATGCCATCTTAAGTGTTTGTTTGAGATGTCATAGCTCTAAAAACACCACAAAGCATGGATAGATTAAGAATATCTTTATGAATGTGTGCACCAAAATAAAGTATTTCTAATCTAAAATTAAGGTTGTCTGCATATTTCTTTACTTTTCTTACTCGGTGTTCTTGTACGTTTCTGTGTTGTGTTAAGAGTGAAAAGAAACCGTTTCAGGAGGTTCAGTATTTTATCTGTGAATATGCTCCAAAGTTTCTAACATTCTGAGAAGAAGTTTGAGATGATTTGTTTAGAGCCACCTGCTACTTTTATGGACACTATGTTGTGTAATCCTCACATTCATTTTGTGAGATTTTAAATGTTTTCTTTGTCCTCCTATTATTTTACAAAATCCCTCCCCTTGTACTTTAACAACCCCATCTCCACCCCACCCTGCACCATGCGTAGCCAAGTGGCTACCAAGAGTCATAAACGTCACATCCAACAACCCGCATCGGCCAGCCATTAAGACAACCTTTCCTGCTCGCTGCACATTCTAGTACACAGAAAATGCACATATTTGTTTAGTGCGGGACATCAGAGTCAAAAGTGTTCTTTGGCTCCAGGCCAGTCATTTATGAAGTTTACTTTTGTTTCTAATAATCTGATGAGCAGTTAGAGATAACTTGAAGGGCATTTCAGGTGCATTGAGTTTCCTGATCATTCATTAAATCTTAAATATCTCAGCTAAACTTTATGGCTTTGCTTTAGATTTCTGCTAACCACAGGAACGCTGAGGTGGGGTTTCCAGTCATAGCTGCAAACATTTTGGTTCCCAGTAACATATCAACCGAACCAATTAAATTTATATTTCCATTTAACTTTGTCCATGTTTGGAAGAGAAACCTCCATCTTTTCCTCAGAAAAACCTCAACTCTGACTTTTGTTTTTAAGATGAGGGCTGCTGCTTTTGGTATTTCCTGAAGTAACAGAACTTTAAAATCACTTGCAAGATCATTTCTTATATATTTATAGACATTTAAAGAGAGAGAGCTTATAATATTCATTATGAACGAATATATAAAATAAAATATATATTATTAAAAAATAGATGAATGCATAACACAAGTTGTCTGCATACAGTTTTACAATGTAACATGTAAATTATAACAACAAGGTGAATAAAGATCAGTTTACTGGAGTTTATTTCAACTGAACCATGCATTCGTAATGAGCATAAAGTTAGTAGCTGTATTCCCATGTGACTGGATGTTCTTTGCCATCTTTGAAAAAAATAAATAATAATAATTTAGACAAACAGGTGATAGACCTTTTAAAGGATTGCCAATAAGGACAAACAACAGAGCTGTTTAAACAGGACATGAGCTGTAAATATGAAAAGCATAAAAAAAAGCCGGATATAATAAACAAACTCCAAAGAAAGACGAGCTAAATTTAAAAATGGAGATTAATGGATCACTAATGTCGAATTCTGTTGTATTAAACACCCTCCATCGTGATGCGTTTGAGCACTATCCAGGTTCTGACCATTGTCGCAGAGCATCGTATCCTTCTACAACCTCACCTCTTTGAATCTTCAACCTGGGAACTGGCAAGTACAGACGAAGTACAGTTATAAGTTAAGAAAGAACGTTTTCTTTACGCTGTAAGAAATTTTAATTTTAGAAATTTGGGCAAAGAGCTGGAAGCTAGACTTGTGAGAGGGAAGCAGTTACTGCACAGTGTGCTCCTGGTAATACAAAACTGCAGTTTCTTATTGTAAATAATAGTTCAGTGCATCATTATTTACCAAATAAATTGTATTTGTCCTTGAAGCTCAGTTTTAGATGCAGTTTATTCATTACTCAGGATTCGTGGCAGTATTTTCCTACAACGTTATAACTACGTGGTTATTACGTGACATTCAGAAACTTTATTTTCAAAATAATTTTAACACTACGTCTGATAACATAAACTAGCAGGTTTTTTTTTTTTTTTTTAAATAAGGGATTATATCAACTATTTACTTATAAGTGTATTTTGACTTTCCAGTGTGCGGATTACCCAGACCTCGAGTTGCCGATAGAGCACATGGAGCGATCCCAGATCAAGCTGTTGGGGGCAGGAACACGGGTAAGTGGATGTACTTTGACTTCCACAGGACAAATAGGGAGAACAAAGAATGAAGAAAGTAATAAGTGTGATGCTTCAAAGCTCTGATTGAAAGAGGACTTACAATTTAATCCACTGAAACCTGTGCTGTTACAGCACCACTGGCAGTACAGTCATTTAACAGAATCTTTAAACCTGTGACAAACAAAAACGTTACAAAAAGTATTAATTATATTAATTACAAATGTATAACTGGTTATAAAATGATTATTGTGTGTTTTCTGTGCAAAGATTCATGCAACAAGTTAATTTAGTAAAGAGTTACAGTTTTAGTAATAATACCGACCTTGTCTTCACTTCAGTGTGTCAAAATTACACTGAAACATTAAATGTTTCTTTCAATCTAAAAGCAGAAAACAAACAAGCAGTGCAAAACATTTCGACTCAGGTCAGGTTGAGAATGACGCCAATATGAGTTTTTCCAAAATGTTTCAGTATCATTTGAAGCATTTTCTGCAGCTTGTCTGTCGTTTTTCTCCCCTTCATGCTGATTGTTGCATTCTTACCTTGTTGGGCCTTATGAACAATAGTACCTACAAGTTTAAAAATAAACTTACCATACTGGCATATTTACATTTATTAAGCTATTCCTTTTTAAATAAACCTAAAAGCTGCTACAGAGAGTTTTCTTTTTTTTTTAACCACACACTGTGTCAGCAGGGTTTGTCCATTTGTCCATTTTCAAATTTACAGTTTTACAAAAACATAGAAAAATAGTAAACCACATTATTTTTTATTATGCTAAATTATATTTCTTTACTTGCATTTCTGATAAGAAAAAGAGTTTTAGTGGACGAATGTTATGCTTGATTAATTTCTGATTCCTCAGACAAGTCCAGTGTGCTGGCTCTTCTTTGAGTTTACAATCTTTAAATCAGTTTTTTTTTCTCTAACAATTAACAATATAATTTTTAATTCTAAAAGGCTTTGACAGACTTCAGAAAGAGTTTTAAAAATATGTGTGTTTTCTTGTTTTATTAGACAGACAGTCTAATAAATGTGTACTGTATCACTGTACATAAATCCAGATGTTTAGTTCAATTTAATTGGGCTTTAAAATGGACATGTTTAGTAATTTGACTTAAATCATTGAAAACAGAACGAAGGCTGAAATCAAATGTTTACAATCACTAAGTGTTAAACCACTTAGTGATTGATTGTTGAGTTGATAAACTCTTGTTTTATAGTTTTGTGAGGAACATTTTGAGGAAACACTCTTGGTTGCCTCACAGCTGGTTTACAAAAAAAAGAGAAAGCAATAAAAGTAAAATTGTGTGACATAAATACACACTATATAAATATTGTCTAGTAAATTTGCTAAGATGTTGGAGCGCATGCATCAAACAGCAAACAAATTCTTTGTCAGATCGTTGTCGCGTCGTTCCCGTGCTGTGGACAGCGTATAAGTCTAGTCCAGGTCTCTCTTTCATGGCTCATTTGTTTCCTCTGTGTTGTCACCACCTTTTTTTGCCTTTAAGAATTCTGTGTAACGCACGTATCACTCCTCTATGACACACTCACTCTTGGAAATCATTTAAAGAAGTCACACACGCTTGTTTTGTAAATATCTAGAAATCGGATCCGTTGCTGTGAATGGTGTGTTGGAACACAGAGTTAAAAGCTTTTTCCTCTGAAACCTTCATTTGGATCTGGGGTTTTTTCTTCAGCCACTCAGAGGTGGCCTTTCTGAATAATGACTATCACTGTGGCACACTGAAGTCCAAAAGCCTTAGAAATGTCTTTGTAACCTTTTGCATGCAAATAGATGTCAATTCATTTGTTTCTCAACTGTTTCTCTAGATTATGTGTTGCCTTTTTAGATCTTTTTGCCTGCTCCTCTTCGTCAGACAGGTTCTATTTCAGCGATTTCTGTATTTGCCAGGTCTCGCAGCACAGAGGTTATCACAAAACTGCCATTTAAGTAAACACTGTCGTCGTAATCTCTCTCCCCGTGTGTGTCTATAACTGCATTGTTTTACACTTAAGAATAATAATTGGCATTTCACAGAAATTCACGTCAAGTTTGTGAATCCCGAGGAAGTGCGCTGATATTCCTCCGGGAAAACTTTCAGCACAGAGTTATCAGTTAATCAGGTCCAAGAACTTATCAAGTCACTAGTACAATCACTGCATAAGTAAGGAGCCTGTATCCAATCAGTGCTATTTGTAGTACAAGACAAAGTGGCTTTCTACACTTGATGCATCACCTTTCATTACATTAAAAGATATAAACGATATGAAATATCCAAGTTGAACAGTCGGTCACTAATTCCATGTTGTCAGTTTTTCTGTTTTTATTCCCCCTGCGAGTACTGGTAATTATGTGGCTACCAATTATCCCCTTCCACGGCATATTTGAATTTGGTGTTGCTAACAAGTATCTAGACTATCTCTTTATTTGATGTGTTTCTCCCACACTCTGACCTTGATTACAGGTCACAGAGCTTCAATCCCATTGTGCCGATGCTGACTGATAATCGCTAATTTTACGCCATCAAACATTGATTAGTAAACAGTTTATTCATTTTTTTTGCCACAGTCCTTTGGAGGACTCTTACAGTCTTACATTTAAGGCTACTTCTGGCTCTGACATTGAACTCCCTGCAGCTGTTGGGTGAACTAAAAATCAAAAGCCCAGTTCTGATGTTGGTCCTGAGGTTGGGTTTCAGTCTTGTTAGTTAAAGAAAATTGAATAAGACCACAGGGTTGTTAACAGGATGTTAGTCAATGTAGTTTGAAATCAAGGAAACCAGTTTTACTTTATGTATGCATTTATCCCCAGTGAGTCCTTGGATCTAAAAGAAAAAATGTGCACAGACTGAATAACACTTCATTAAAAACCCCAAAAATATTGATATGTTTGTTACTACTGCCCATTAGATACGCTACGTTTTTATTTGTAAACCATTAAATCAACTGATCCACACCAAAGCCCAATTCTTCTGCTGTAGGGTGTTAGTGCAAAACCCTGGGATTATTTTTCAAACGTCACCTTTTAATCCAGGCAGTGAGCGGCGACAGTTTGATTCTTTCAGGGAAATAAAGGCAGTATTAGTGTGAAGGGCAGTTACTCGCATGGCTGTTTTTGAGAAAAGTTTTCTGAACAAACACCGCCATCCAGTCTTGAAGTCCTGACTCGAATTACCCAAACACTGCGTGACTGTTGAAAGGAAGTTGACAGGAATGACTCACTGCTAAATCGTGTGTTTCTAAAACTGAAACGTTTCAGTTTGCAGGTTGTCTGTTTGTCACAGTTTACAAGAGCAATGAACAGAACGTGGCTCAGTTTGCTGCTGCTGCCAGTGTCTAAAGTGCTGACACAAAGTAATATGTTGAACTATTTGCACAATTACTATATGTTTAAAAAAATGTGCTATATTAAAATGAAGAAGATTAAAAGCATTAGAGCATATCTCACATTCCAGCTATTCTCTGCCCACTGTGTTTTAATCAAAATTCACTCACTTGTAGTATCGTGGACATGTATGCTACAAATATATTTATAAAAGACAGTAAGTTAAACAGTAATGCTCTTTAAATTGAAACCGCATTTGTTGCACAACGTGATGTGTACTGACTGCGCCTCATAAGCCCTCTCGATTACCTCATTTTATTTTATCTATTTATTTTTGACATTTGTTACATAAATTTCTGGGATTTTCCATGTTTTTCTCTTTCCTCTTTAGTTTTAGGCTCCATTCACTTTGTTCTTTTTTCTTTCTTTGCATCTTTATACCAATCCTCGTTTAGCTTAACGGGGTGACAACACACGGTCGCTCGTTTACAGCAAACATATCCAGCTTCACGGCCAGCCATACATCAAGGACAGTCCTTCCTTTATGAAAAGGTTGGGGAGTTGGAGTGGGGGCGGGGGCGGGGGATGGGGAGGGTTGGATGGGATGTTAAATTGCAATGCTTGGGCTACAATACTACTCAATATAGACAACAAGACTTCACTAGATGTGTGATTTATTCACAAATAATAAATGTTTTTCTGCAATGACCCCAGAATAACCTTCATAGGCTGTACTCACAGCCTTTTCAAACCATGTGGTGCTAAGGGAGCGATCAAACTAGATCATCAAGCACAACATACTAAAATATGTAAGAATAGTGATGATTGAAAATTTTGGAATATAAAGTAAGTATCCAAACGTAGCTGTTTTTTAAACTCCTGTAAAAACGTTATGTTGGTCAAGTTGGTCCAATAGCAATATGTCAGAATGCATCACATGTAAGGAGGCGTATTTCATTGACCCTTAGCAACATTAAGTTTTTACATTGTTAAGAAGAAAAAATGCTATTTTATTAATTTCCACGTGGCTTTCTTACCTCAAAACCTCATTGGTCCAACATATAAAGCTTGAAAAAACATAGTGTGAAAAAAGGTGCTTCTTGTTGCTCCTGTCTATTATTGTAAGTTCTTTATCTTACAATATAAAAAAGAAAAAAACTGAATTGAACTGACATCAACATTGCTAAGCTTTTCGTTGGTACTGCCATCGAAATATAAGATTGCTGGGGTTAGCTGCTGTTGGCACTATATGAGCACACTATGTGTCATCTCACGTAAAGCGGGTTCTGCTACGTTTTTACGCTCTCTGGGTTAACATCGTAAAATGCTCGTTGTGCTCAGCTCACCTTTCTTTGGAGTAAGCATTTCTTTAGAACTGCGTTCTGCCCTTCTCTTTTCTTTCTTGTAATTCTTTGATTTTGCTTTCTTGGAGAAAGACATGACTCATAGTGTGCATTAGCACTCGCCTAGGCAGAATAAATGCGTTGTGCTGTAAAGGTGAGTCAAGTGTGGGATGGACTAAACCATTTTGTGTTTTTCTAAATATGTGTGAACCCTCGCATTCATCATTTAACTTTCTCTTGTATTTATTTCACACAGTTTACATGTTTTCCTCCTGCGCCTTTTGTTTTACAGTTCACCTCCTCTTTGTCCTTTCATTCTTTCCATCTTTACACCCATCTTCACTTTGCTTAGTGGGTTGAAAACACAAAGTGATACGTTTACAGCAAACATATCCAATAACTTGCTGCTCTGCACCCATACAAGCTTCAAGGACAGGCCTTTCTTCCTAAAGAAGAAGAGGATACATTGATTTGATGAGGGACATTGGGTCAAAAGTGTCTTTTAATTACATGCTAGGTCTTTGTTGACAAAACTACACTTTAAAGGTTTTCCATAATGAATTTTAAAAGATTACAAGTTGTCATTTTTTATGTTTTTTCATTACATAAATGATGAAAAATCCTAATAAATTAGAGAGATATTTGCTTTGTTTTCTTTAAAACACAGAGGGTGACGGCCTTCCATGAATAAACCCTTTAATGTCCTGAAGGAGGTTGTGGGCATGAGTGATATCAGGAGCTATTTAGTCAAGGCCTCACGGGGTTTGCCAAGGCAAGTGGCAAATAACCCTCTCATTCATCTCGTCTCTCACATTTATTTAAGACAGTTTCCATGTTTCTTTTCTAAGCTTTCTTCCTCCCCCATGTTTTGGACAGTACATCTCCTCTTTGCTGTTTCTTTCTTTGTGTCTTTACGCCCAACCTCACCTTGCTTTATTCATTCACACGTTTACAGCAAACATATCCAGTGACTCTATGTGCACCAGCCAGATATCAAGGACAGTCCTTTGTGAACAGGAAGAGGACATGTTGGTTTGATGAGGGATATCAGGGTCAATTTTTGAGCATAGGGGTGTTGATGAATGCACCTAGCACCAGATTTGTGGTGAGGATTGTTGTGCTCGAATGTTATAGAGAGGATTCATTGGGCATGTCTGGCAGAGGCCCCTTGTTTGTTCGATCTTTAACTCCCCCTTCCAGCAGAACTTTGACAGCATTGTGATGGAAGATGATGGGACATCGAGGTTGATTGATTGATCACTTTGGCAGCTCTATTGCTGAGACATCTGCTCTGTAGCAGTGGCACCAAAACTGAAGGGAGCCATCAAGTTGAAGGAGTCCAACCAAGTGTAATTAGCCGTTGGGCCTCCGGACACAGCTGACGGGTACCCTTGGCAGTGACTGAAGCAAAAATCTGAGTGTGGGAGGAGTTTAATCATAATACCTCCCCCAACCCATGACCTCTACATCTATGCTAATGAGTTTAACCTCCACCCTTCCTTCCCCTAAGCTCTACTCTACAGGTATAAAGGTAAGCTGAACAGAAGCAACCTATTTTCTGAGTGGAAGAAGCAGGACACAACTGGACTGAAAGAGGGAGGCGGAGCAGGGAAGTTAGTCTGATTAACTGAACTGACTGCTGTCAGACTGCACTGCAACCATGGGAGTGAGAGTGAGTTTGTGATTGAGCTCGACAGTTTTGGATTCTTGCAGCTTACTTAAACATTATCTCACATCTCTATTAACTGTATCTCTATTTATCTCGATTACCTTTATCAACTGTATGGAGACATTTTTCAAAATTATATGAACAAATTTCCTGTTCTGACAATAATGACACATTTGACATCATTGTGTAAAAAAGGCAATTTTCAAGCATGCTTCATGTTGCATCAGTTTTATTTAAAACCTCATTTTGTGACACTTTATAATTACAGAAAATTAAAGATGACTACAAACTGGCGGCAACTGCAGACCATGAGGAGAAGAGCACCAAGAAAGGCCGAAAAAACAGGGATTCGGAAGACCTGAAGAAAGAAGTTGACCTGGTGAGAATGGAAATTATATGATTATCTGTCATTCAAGAATTTGATTGGCACAATCTAAGTACACCAATATAGTATAAAGAGTTTATAACATATGACAATTCATCTTCAAACACAAATGTTACTGAGTAACATGTAAACTGCGGATTGGTTTTGTCCCCTTTTTCTTCCTGGAGGAATTTACATGAATGTTTTTAATCCTCAAATGAGATTTCCGTCTTTTTCTCTCCCACACTCTCCTTAGGATGATCACAAATTAAGCTTGGATGAGCTTCACAGAAAATATGGAACCGACCTAGTCATGGTGAGGACTCCGAATGTGTGTCTTTGTTTTTGTGTGTGTTTGAGATGATGAGGACAGAGGCCAGGGAAAAATACAGTCTAAACAGTAATATCCCTTTTATAGCTAATCATGTTAAACAACTAATATTCAATCAAATAATAATAGGTCAATTACTTAATTACCTGCTATATGTTCTCCTGGCTGAACGTTTTCGAATTTTTTTGCTCTTTCAGTGATTTGCGCCCTTGACAACTTTTTGGGGGCCTGTAGCAGACATCAAATTTGAAATTAGCTCATTTTGTACATAAAATTGTAAAATTACAGAGAAAATTAAACTGCCTTGCTCTAATGAGTAAAACGATGGGGAGAGGAATCTTCTCTGTAATACAAGATTTAAAAAACTAAGATGTGGGCACTCAGATGCAGACATAATGGGGAAAGAAGAAGTTTAAAGATTTATTTCAACTAAAGTTAAACGGAGGGGATCTGGGCCACATGGAAGGTCCCAGCTGAAAGACAGCAAAGAAACGAGGGAGCAATAGGAGCAACTCGAACAAATCAAACAGCCAGACAGTGACAACTTTACAAAGACAAAGTAGATTTTAAACATAAAGAAGGAAGAAAGGTTTTATTTGCAGTCAGTGCTTTCTTAATGGACTAGTCTGTAAGTGAAGCAGAGCCATGAGCTACGTTATAGGCATGAATTCTAAGCAGTTCAAGTAAACATGTATTTTTCAAGAAAACGTATAACTGTCTTTATACTCAACAACTCTAAATGTTTCACACAAAGCACAACTAAGGGGGTAACAGGAACCAGTAAATATACCACAGTATTACTGTAGTACAAAGGAACTGTACTGTACAATACTTGTACAGGCAAGTCTTTTGAACTTCTGGAGTAACTGAGACACTCTTTGTAGGGTCTCTCTGTTTTCAGAGCAAAAGAGATCCTGGCCCGAGATGGCCCCAACGCCCTCACACCTCCTCCCACGACACCCGAGTGGGTCAAGTTCTGCAAACAGGTAACAGTTAAACATCTTCACCATGGAAAAAAAAACAAACCTGTGTTTGAATTCAGATATTAGAAATGCAAAAAAGCGACTACAATCAGCAAAACCTGAATGTTATTTCCACTGGTTTCCAGCTGTTTGGTGGTTTCTGCATGCTGCTGTGGATTGGTGCCTTCCTCTGCTTTGTGGCTTATAGTATCCAGGCTGCCTCAGAAGATGAACCCGCGAGTGATAACGTAAGCGAGTCTTTATCTAAATTGTTATTGTGACCATTAATGATGACCTAATTCACTCTATTCTCTTTATGTAGTTGTACCTAGGTATCGTCCTTTCTGTCGTGGTCATGATCACTGCTTGCTTCTCCTACTACCAAGAGGCCAAAAGCTCCAGGATTATGGATTCCTTCAAGAACATGGTCCCACAGGTGAGACACTGAGGAAAAGCTAATATACCTGCACCTTATTTACAGTTTCTGGAGAGCAAGAAACTACAGTATCAGTTGCACCGGAAAACTTTCTGCACTGATGATACATTTTATCATCTGGAATATTGCTGCTGGGATTAAAACCAGTTGTTCAAAATCTTTGATTTCATAGCAAGCCCTGGTTATCCGTGACGGAGAGAAGAAGAGCATCAACACCGAGGAGGTGGTGCTTGGAGATTTAGTGGAGGTGAAAGGAGGAGACAGGATCCCTGCTGATCTGAGAATCATCTCTGCTCACGGCTGCAAGGTCTGTACCTCAGATACTCTTAATGCTACCAAACATTTTTGTAAAGCGTTTAATATCTATTATTATTTATAATATTAATATCTATGTACATGAGATAATCTGTGTCCATGCAAGCTGTCGGCTCAACTACAACATTTTTATTTATCACACCAGCAAATCTTAAAAGTTACTCGCGATGTTGATTGAATGTGATGTTGTCGATTCTAATGAGCTTTTCTTTGATCTTATCACAAACTGTTCCCATTTGCTCCTACATTTAAAAAAAAAAT
The DNA here is from genome assembly GCA_015108175.1 of Pelvicachromis taeniatus. Classification (NCBI taxonomy): domain Eukaryota; kingdom Metazoa; phylum Chordata; class Actinopteri; order Cichliformes; family Cichlidae; genus Pelvicachromis; species Pelvicachromis taeniatus. The sequence goes on from VURO01048135.1 coordinate 16,566, forward strand.
AGCGTTAATTTTTGTGTTTAGCATTGTTTTTTCACAATGTGTATCTTTATTTTATTCTGTTTTATCAGGTGACTGACTGTCTTACATATCTTTGTTTCATTTTTGTTTGTTAACTCTCAGGTGGACAACTCCTCCCTGACTGGTGAATCAGAGCCCCAGACTCGTTCTCCAGACTTCTCCAATGATAACCCACTGGAAACCAGGAACATTGCTTTCTTCTCCACCAACTGTGTGGAAGGTAGAGTATGAACGGCTCATGGTTGAGAGAAATTTATGTATAGTTTAATTATATTGCTCAAGCATGGTGATATTATGATCCATTGTTCAGGCACAGCCAGAGGAGTCGTCATCAACACTGGAGATAATACTATCATGGGCCGTATCGCCACCCTGGCTTCCAGTCTTGAAGCTGGAAAAACTCCCATTGCCATTGAAATTGAGCATTTCATCCACATCATCACTGGAGTGGCCGTCTTCCTGGGTGTTTCTTTCTTCATCCTTTCTGTCATCCTCGGATATAACTGGCTGGAAGGTATTATCTTCCTCATTGGTATCATTGTCGCCAATGTCCCAGAAGGTCTCTTGGCTACCGTCACTGTGAGTTTTGGTGTCTAATGACATTCTCATCAAATACCTTATAACTTATAGTCTACAGTTGTCGTACTTTAGAGTTTTGAAACCTGAAGTTTTGTCTGTAGGTGTGTCTGACCCTGACTGCTAAGCGTATGGCCAAGAAGAACTGCCTGGTGAAGAACTTGGAGGCTGTCGAGACACTGGGCTCCACCTCCACCATCTGCTCTGACAAGACCGGCACCCTGACCCAGAACAGAATGACCGTGGCTCACATGTGGTTTGACAACCAGATCCACGAGGCCGACACCACTGAGAACCAGAGTGGTGTCGCTTTTAACAAGAGCTCCCCCACCTGGACTGATCTATCCAGAATCGCCGGACTCTGCAACCGCGCCGTCTTCCTGGCTGGCCAAAACGATGTTCCCGTTCTGAAGGTGAGAAACTTTCAAAAACTCCTCTAATTACCCAATTCTAATGCATAAATTATACATCCTCGATGAATGTTTGCAGAAATTATAGCATAGCATATGCAACTGGCAGATGCTACTGACAACATTTATACTGCTGCATTGACAGCAAAGTGTAGTTACAATTTTTTTTGTCAGATTCATATCAGTTTACGCAGCAAGGCTCCAACAGGGTTTGCAATCGTGGCGTAACAATGGCATAGATCAAACAGAGAAGTGCAACCCCACCATAAATGTGTTGCCTTAGTTCATCCATTCAGATCATCAGAAAATACTTTAATTCAATATCGGAGAAAAAAAAATCTGTAACTTTTGCTTTTTAGTAGAACAAGTTCTCATAGGCCTGAACAGAGCTTATTACCTGGTGTATTGATCTTCTTTTTGGAGAAGTTTTAAATATACAGCTTAGGCCATAGCAAGAGGCGGCCAGCAAGATTAATGGATCTGTCACATGACATCTGACAAGCATATTTCTTGCACCGTGAGTCCATTAAATGTGGCGCGGTGGGTAATTTATTACAAATAGTATTCGTATAATATGTGTGGTTACAGGTCTCTTATTGTCCAATTAGATTTAAACTGAACCATATTCTTCTGCCCAGTTTAGGGAGTGACATCCACAAACACCTGGTTGCTATAAATTTAACGTAATTCAGCAGCAAAAAATTGAGCTAAAATATTGTTATTTATTATTCATTTGTTTTTATTTGCAATGTATTGTTATATAAAAAAGGGACTTTATCTGTGATTGTTATAATCCATTTCTGTTTTTGCTGAAACCCACAGAGAAATATAGCTGGTGACGCCTCAGAAGCTGCCTTGCTGAAGTGTATTGAGTTGTGCTGTGGATCTGTTAGTGAAATGAGAGATAAATACCCCAAAATTGCTGAGATCCCCTTCAATTCCACAAACAAATACCAGGTAAACCATCCACACAGTGTGATAAAACTGAAATGATATTGTATATAGGCATTGTATTTTTGTTTATATGTCTAACTCCACCCAAGAGTCCACCTAAGACGTGTAAGCAAGCTGTGGCCATCTTTGCTAAACAGTTTATGGGCGTGTAGAACAACATTGTCATTTTGCTTTACATAAACCACTTATGGTATTGATAAAACCTGCATTCAAATCCAGCCTTTCTGCTGTCCCACAGCTCTCCATCCATGAAAACACCTCTCCCGGGGAAACCAAGCATCTGCTGGTGATGAAAGGAGCTCCAGAGAGGATTTTGGACCGCTGCTCCACCATCATTCTTGAGGGCAAGGAGCAGGCTCTGGACGATGAGCTGAAAGATGCTTTCAATAGTGCCTATCTTGAGTTGGGAGGTCTTGGAGAGAGAGTTTTGGGTACAGCTAGCTTCCTTCTGTCTTTATATATTTCAATTTTAGCTAGCAGAAAAAAATCATGTCAAGTTAAATGGCTTTATTTTCATTTCAAACATTTTGAGCACAGTGCACAGTGAAATGACACAGCGTTCCTCCAGACCATACCGATACCTAGATATATCTATATAACAGAAAATTGAATCTTGATCACATTTTATTTGTGCCTTATAGGTTTCTGTCACTATCACTTGCCTGATGACCAGTTCCCAGAAGGCTTTGCTTTTGACTCTGATGATGTGAACTTCCCCACTGAGAACCTGTGCTTTGTTGGCCTCATGGCCATGATTGACCCTCCTCGTGCTGCTGTGCCTGATGCTGTTGGGAAATG
>VURO01048140.1:10706-25044 GCA_015108175.1 Pelvicachromis taeniatus
TTGTGTGTATATGCAAATGTGTATGTATATACATATATGTATATCTAAAGTTGAACTCCATCTCATTCTTTTAGCTACTGATTGATTGTTATGTTAAATTTTAGTTATGAGCAATAATTTGGACATTGCATCTTATTCTAATTTTGACGTTGGATTACTCATTTTGGGAAGCACTTTGTAATGCGGTTTAAAAAAAAGCACTATACAAATAAACTGTATTAATATGAATATTATTATTACTTACAATTTCCCAGTGAGAATGTAATTACAGGGGCAACATACACCTAACCAATGCTCTTGATTTTCTCTTGAATTCCAATAATAGGCTACACTAATAAATCTTTAAGTAAATACTAAATGTAATTCTGCAGCAAAGGTAGAAGTTCAACACTTTGAAAACATCCATACCAAAAACAGCCCAGGTATAAACACACATAATTTTTTGGACCAAAACAAACCTTTTATGCTCAATATGAACAGTGCTAAATGGAGCATTACCAGGAAAATGTATTAAATGCAATATACATGATCGTAAGGAAGGGTGCAGTCATTACCTGTGGTGTGGTGGTGACTCTCTGGCTCCTCCGTGGAGATCTGGACAGAAGACGCTGCTGCGGTGGCTCATCTTCATCTCGAAACAAACGGCTCCGCTTCGAGCTCCGTGTAGGCTGCAAGAACAAATGTAAATTTAAAAATCCAACCATCTATAAATGACATTATTGCATTCTTCATATTAGGTGTCTATTAACAGTAGAAATTCTGGCATGTTGTATTATAAATAGCCTGGCTAAAACAAATGTTATTCTCATGTATAATACACAGGTTCTGAAATAATATAAACAATACAAGTAAATGTAAAGACCATCATTTATGCTAAATTAGATGAAATGCATTTTCCTTCCAGTGCCACATCTTCTCATTACACTGACATGAAACAACTAAATGAAGTAACAAATTCAACTCCTGAGCTGGAAAACAGAACTGCAAAACTGCAGGTAAGATAAGCAAAGGGCAGTAACCACGAATAAACACTAACAATATATCCACAGTGAGCAAGAACCAGGTAATTTGATTATGATTTACAAGGGTTACTGCCAGCTATGAAAGACCCTGTTTAAAAATCCACTCCTGTTTTCCAGCTTTGTGTTGGTTCTATTGCGCTGTAATTCAATGTGGCACTTTTCTAAAAAGTGCCAGGTTGAATTATCTGCTGCATGGATCTCTCACATAAGATGAAGAGACTTTCTTTCTTATAATTGTAATAATAATTATGACAAAAGAATTGTGAATTTTTGTATTTCAAACACTGTGTCATTGTAATGATTAACTTCTTGCTGCTAAAAGGAAAGTAAAGATACATTGAACTGCTCCCTTATTTCCCTGTGGTCACCACAGTGGATGGTATTAGATCTGGTGCAGCTTTGACATGATTGGTATTCTTTCACTGAAAACTGCGGCAAAAAAGTAGCCAAAAATGCATCAGGAGGAATCAATGGTAGTGAACAGGCCAATCACAATAGCTGCAACTTACACTGACGCCACATTCAGTTCAGTGGAGGTGTGCGTCATGCCATGCCCTAGGTTTTCATCATAAAGTTTTAGAGGGATTTGCTGTCATGACATAGCTATGGCACAAATTTCCCACTGAATCATAATTCCCCAGTAAGGTGACTATGTTAACAACTATACTGGATTTTTCATATTAGTAAAAGCATCATGCGTAACAGATTCTCTTCTAGAGCCTTTTTCTTTGACATTTTATTAGTTTTCATTGCATTCTCTTACCGTGTCCATTGTGACAGAGGTATGCCGTCCCCTGGTGTTGTGAGCTCGTGGGAAGCTGTTTTTCTCATTCAGAGTGTTGGACAAACTGCCCTCTGTGAGAATACCAAAATATTTATATACAAGAACACCAAAAACAGTTCCTAAATCAGTAATTATATCTTAACAAGCTTTCCCAACACACAGAATCACAAACAATAACAGGATTAAGCTTGCAATAAGAAACTATTACAGAACTCTGACCAACGTGATCTGACAGAGACCGAGAATCGATATAGTGAGGAATTCGAGTCAACATTACAGAAGCACCCAGTATATTTGTAAACAGCATAAAGCAGGGGTCACCAACATGGTGCCCGCAGGAACCAGGTAGCCCGCAAGGACCATATATAAGAGTAGCCTGCGGGCCTGTTCTAAAAATAGCTCACTATAACAACTTACCAGTACCAGTTTTTGTTGCTATTTTTTTTAAAATCACAATTGCTTTGGTATCAATTTGTTAGAGATAATATATATAAAAAAAAAGTATTATTAAATGTTAGACTCCATGGAAACCGTTGCCATAATCAGTGTCTTTACATAGATGAATATCATTAATTATTAATGATAACATATAATTAAAGTTAAATTGAGGAAATTTGTTAATTCAGAAGTGTGTGCTAAACTGGTAGCCCTTCACATTAATCAGTACCCAAGAAGTAACTCTCACTTTCAAAAAGGTTGGTGACCCCTGGTATAAAGCATAAATACAAGAAAAGAAAAACTGCCTAATCCATACCTTTAAGACTGACGAGTGCCTCTGCTGAGGAACCTGAGGAAGAGGACAATTTGGGCTACATTACTGTAGAGTATTAAAAAGCATAAAAAACAACACCACTAAGACAAAATCTAACACGCATGCCACTTTGATAAAGATTGGTCTCCACGGAAACCAGTGGCAGTGCCAGTGTTGTCCTTTTTAAGTTACGATGCGCTCATTTCAGCCGTCACAGAATCAATAAGATGGTGCTTTAAACACTGACAGCAGCCAGACAGGTGAACAGGAATTAAAAATAAAGCTAGCGCAATCGGTTAGGCCTTTACCCTCAACTAGAGCTGTTAGACACGGGTGTAACATCAGCTGTGGACAATTCGTAACGACACATGAGCCAGACAAGCTAAGCTATTAACTGTAAAATCACGTTATTTACATTAGGTACATTCCCAGTGACTGTTTCAGGTGTAAACTGTCAAATGAACTGGCAAGTTTCCCTTCACAAGATCAATAATGATACAAAACGCCTAACTATAACGAGAGTAAAGAAACGCTGAAAATGAGGAAAGTGTCATGGAAAACTAAAATAAATCAATAGAATAAAAAATAAGTCCAGAAAAACAGATAGCTTGTTAGCAGCTAGTAGCGTAGCAACAGCCTTTTTGTTCCTGCTGTTCGCGATCTAAGGTTAGCCGACGTTAGCTCGGGGCTAAGCTAACGTTATTTGTTCACCCAGTTGGGCTAAAGTAACTTGTTCAACTCCAACATTAGCCATGGTTAGCCTCTCGCGCTAACAAGCGTTAGCTGACTTGGACAGACCCGGTGTCTGTTTGCGTCTAAAATGAGGTTATGAAGTCCGCGCAGAACCTATGATAGCCATTACGTGGTCAGCGATATCGGGTTTTGGCCAGTTATTTGTTTTATCACTGCGGGACTGCTGCTTGTTTACAATACAAAACTCCTTGAATTTGTGTTGTTACTCACTCTCGTCTAACAGCTGGTCCATCTCCGCCATCTTGAATTAGCCGCGCCGCTTTTTCAAAGACCTTGTCAAAATGCATTCTGGGTCGGGACTCTATCTGGAGGGCGATTTGAGAAATAAAAATCCCAAAATTTGCTTAAACGGTAGCTTAAGAACTGCTTCCAGTCGTTTGTTTATGTAATCAAATACATTTACTTTCTACACCTCCAACTTTTACATGTTAAATGTGAAGTTAAATGCTTGGGAAACCGATTCGTATTAAAAACTTGACACGGAATGGGAGCATAGCAACCAGCCATTGTTTCATACGCCACATCAGTCATGTTATCCTCTATTCCTCCTTTACGTTTTAGTCAATGTTGGGAAAGTGTTGTGTTTGAAATAAAATGTTTACTCTGGAGTAAATGTATTTATTTTTACCTGCAGCTATACCCAGAAGGGTTTTGTTTATACTGTACACAATATAAAAGACAGCATATGGGGTAATGCATTTATCTATGAATTAATAACCAAATACATTTGAGATTTTTTTTCTTAGATGTGAGATAAAAAAAAACAAAATTTTCCCCAACATTTACCTTTGTGCAAATATGAGTTTCTTCTTCCAATTTTGCCACTTTATTAAGCTCAGAAATCGATACCTAAAAATACAGAAAATCCTGTTGTTTTTTTGCATACTAACTCTTTGTTCCCCTTCAGTGCCGATGGAAAATGAGGCAAGAGTTTCTAATGCTCAAGTCCTGCCAAAATCAAGCCAACGCCTGCTTGATATTCAAGGATTTCCATTCCCAGCAGTGCTCCTTAGCCACTGACCTTGATTTTTGCTTTCTCCAACAAACAAAGAAACCCTTCAGGAGGAAGAAGGAAAAACATGTAATTTTTCATGTCTAACGTTTTATTGGGTTTGAGGTAAGCAAGAAAAAGACATAAAAAAAAAAATAAATCCAACACTTAGTATGGCTGTTTTGATCTTTTACAGGGCCCCTTGCATAAACACTCATCACATTTTTTTCTGTTTTAGTGAGGAAGACAGCTAGAGATGCGAACAAAACAAATATATACATTTCAAAATGCTTACAGTATCTTAGTCTTCACTTTACTGTGGATTCACAGCAAATTATTGGTTTGTGTATGTTTGCAGACTGGCTCTTGAACACTCCTAAACTTGCAGGATTATACCTTATGAACTACAGGAAAATAAGATCCTTCTCCAGTGACAGATTACCAACATTTTCTGAAGTTATCGCCAGACCTCTCCGTGTACTGATGTATGCAATGTGAAGAAGCCAGTATTTAGGTACCTAATGCATTACTAAGGAACTCTGCCACTTAAACCTGGCGAAAACACATTAAAGTGACAAGAGATTTCCAAGGATCCATCATGAAGGACGGTTTAGTATCACTCCTTTGTTAAACATCTTCGGTTGCAGAGAATGAAGCCCAAGCATTTTGGAGGCAACAGTGGTCTTTTTTTCCTTTCTCTATGAAGAAGGTTTGTACGCAGCCCCTCTCACCACAGGGATGTCTGGTAGTTAAACTTAATCTTCAGAAGATACTTCAGATTTACCTGTGCTACATCATACACGATGTACCTGAGGGAGCACGGTTAAAGAAAACGGGCGGCACAGATGATCAAAAAATAAAAAGTTACAAATCGTTAAGCTGAAAACACAAATACCCTGACAATGTATTTTCTGGTGAATACTGTTAGGACATAAACACAACCCTGTACTGCATGTTAAAAGTGACTTAACTTACCTTCCCTAATCTAAACCTCCCTTTGATCTGTAAATTCACCAAGTTGCTGTCATGTGACTAGATCATTAGATTTTCTATTAAAAACAAATGAACAGATACACCTAATGAAATGGCCAATGACTGTAAGACAGATTTAACAAATTATACTCACCTTTTAACTGCACAGGTTATGTACAGACAAGCAGGTAAACAAAAAAAATAAAAAATCATTATACACATAACCAATCAGATTGATTTTAGAGGATACTCGTTGTACAGTAGACTTGTGTCATCAATATTAGTGTGGACTCCTTTTCCCAGAGGCACTTGCACTCCATTTAAAGTGACAGTGGCATTTGGATCAGGAGCAGTTCTACCCAAACCTGGAATAAAAAAAACAAACTATTATTATATATGTGCGCACACACACACGCACAGACACACACACAGGTTTAAAAACGGACAGAGACAAAGGTAAATATTTCCTGTTGGGACGAATTTCATCCCGTTGTTAAGAACTACGCTGAAAAGCATGAATCTAAATTACAGTTAGGAACACAGAGTAACTGTAATATAAAGCTTTAAACACAATGTTTGCCATGTGAACCAAACACTTGCAAAAATAATGCTAATAAAAATGCTGGGACCCATTATGTTTCTCACCTTTAACACTGTGCTTGCCCTTAGGTAATTTTGTGATATGAGAAGCCTTCTTCAGTTCATGCCTGTATTAATTAAAAAGGACAGTGCATTCATGTACACAGACAGGCCAACATTTCAAAGAATGAAATACATTTTTTTGCATTCAGATTGTCACTTACATGTTTCCTAGAGCAACCTCGCCGAGCAGAATGAGGCCTACAGGATCTGACTGGGAGGTGTGGCAGTAGTTTGCACTCTTGGACACCATGTCAGCAAAGTACACACCTTTGCCAAACATGTAACCAGTCTGGAGAAAATTACGCAGGACTGTAATGTTACGCAGGAGTGAACACTACAAACTATGGGTAAAGTTGAGGTATTTATTAAAGGAGGGCTTTTTAATTCTTCACATCTTATCAACCTGGCTTCAAAACAAGACTCACCACTGGGGCCTCTGGAGGGGCGATGCGGAGACCCTGAGACATAATACCAGCATAGTTGGTGGCGCGAGAGCCGTGCCACAATAGCTGGCGGTTGTGCAGCTCCTCAAATGGACGGTATCGCTGGTGCTCTCCCTCTCTGATAATTTTAAATATCTAAAATACAGAAACACAATCGGAAGACAAACTAAGACTCCAAATCTAACCATTAAAATGAAGCGGTTGTCCTGCTTAAACCTGTTTTTACCAAGTTAATCAATCAACAAATTAATTTAAAAAAAGAAAGAAAAAAGACTTGCCTCTTGTACTTCCAGTGTGTACGTGTTATGAGTAGCAGCGTGGGTGTTCTTAACGTATTGCAAGATGACCTCAGCTTCACTTGTGGTCTTGTCAACAACCTGCAAAACAACACATGTATTTTTGTTTTTAAATTTCAAAACTTAAATCAATCAAAAATGACAAAGAGCTGCACTCCTTACCTCAATCTTTGTCTTGAGTTTCTCATAGTTTATGTCGATGGGGTCTTTCTCATTGTCCTGGGCTCCTCCTCTCAGTAAGCTGTAAGCCACTTCAATATCCAACAGGTTGTCCAACATCTGAACTTTAGCCTAAACAGTGATGCATTTAAAGATCAACTTTTTTAAACTCTGCATTAGGCTTAGCGGCGACATGACAAAGAAAGGTCAAACTCTAGATTGGGCAGTTTATGAGTCCTTACTTGAATGTAGTCCAGGTTGCTGAGCAGTGGAGGCTTCTTCATGCCAAAGTCATGAGGTATTAGGGTATAAAAGCGATTGGAGAGATCCAGTATCTGCGCCTCGGACACACAGTCTGACACAGCCTTTAACAAAAGTAAGTTAGAAATGTAAATGTTGCATGATCAGGATCTCATCCAACCACTGGTACACAAGGACCAGTTATGTCCAAAATTCATGCCAAACAATAGTATTAAAGTGGCTTTCAAAGCATTAGAGTTATATAAAGAGGAATCCAACATTAATGCAACTCTCAGAGGAGCTGTTGACTGTCACTGACCTGCTGTACTTCAGTGAGGAGAGCATAGGCACTCTGGATTTGCCTCTTGCTCAACTTACCAAGTGGCATCTTCTGGAGGTCAATCTGCAGACAGAAGAAGAATAAATGAGCCTGTCAAGTGCAAAAATACAGGCGGGTGCCAGTGCTACCCCTCAGCAGTATGGTATCAGTTTCAAAATCCTATGTTGCCTTGTTCTTCGAGTTATTGCATTCACAAACTCGCGTTTCCATGCCAGCCGCCCACCCACCCAGCAGCGTGACAACAATACCCCATCAGCCTTTTACAGCTGAGGAGTAATAATAATAAGTAGCAATGCTCACAGAGAACATAAATATATTTATTAATTATCATCATTATAAATGAACTAATTAGATTAGATGAGTTATCTGATCTGCTGCTAAAATAAAAAGCACTTAAAATGTCCTGTGTCCAAAGATGACCTAATGAGATGAGAATGAAGACGGGTATTCTAATTAAATTCTTTAATTTCTTAAACTTCAGTAAATAATTTTTTATGTCTATGGCAACAACCTATAAAGTCCTAAACTAAAACACATTTTATTTATCTAGATGCTAATGCACAGCATCAGACAGGATTGTCTTTGGTTTTTATATATACTTCTTAAATTTGTACTTCTATGTCAAAGTATTACTGTATACTGTACATGGTTTATCCATCTGAGTTGAATGAATGAACTTGTGAAAATGTGAAGTAAATACCACAGCGGACAAAATGGTAAAAATAACCAATAGAACTGGAAGATTCTGATTTCAGGTGTGGTAGGCAAGTCTTACCTCAAACTCGACCATGGCCTTCTTCATGCTCTCTACATCAAAGATCATCTTGATTAGCTCCTGGACAGGTTTGGCCAGCCTTGACTTGGTGCCAGCCGTGGCTGTCAGCCTCTTCACCGCCTCCTCATCCTGCACAGAAACATAAGGGGCCACTAAGAAAATAAAAATCCACAAAATGTCAGATGAGATGGGGACTTATTACTGTGTGTGTACCTGTCCGTAGTCAATCTCCAGCGGGTAGAATTTATTGGGATATTTGGTGAAGTTGGACGAGCCCCAGTCATTGCCCGTCTTCTCCTTGTACACACCCAGGAAATTATCCAGAGCAGAGTTCTTGTCATGGAATTTGTCCAGCTTGTTTCCGCCGATGGTGGTACCCACTCTGCCCCATGACCTGAAAACCCAGTACCTACACATGTGACAGAGGGAAGAGACGTATGAGTTAGTCTGTGGATAGATAACACCTCCATGAATGTTTTTTTTTGGGGGAGGCAGCAGGTAAAACCTGGTAAACAGGTAAAACCTGACTGCATCCAGCAAGTTAAAATACTTCATGAAGTGAAATTTTGTGCTTGTTGTGCAAGTTTGCGCCTGACATGTGTCTATCCAACTGGAGATCTACAACACAAAGAGGTTGGATTACCGTTTCTGTACATCATCCTCGAGCAGCTGCAGTTTGTAGTAAGAGTTAGTTCCTCTGACAATATCCACAAGACCGAGTGTAGCACTGTACATCTTCCCATTCTGCTCCAAGACATGGGCACTGTTCTCCAGACCTGGGAAAAAATAATAATGAATGAAAATGCTTCATTTCTCATGAATTATGAAATGAAAAGGAAATGCTTCATTTCTTATTTTCAAAATGAGAAATGAAGCATTTTCAGTCCATGGTACTAATGACTACCTGAGTCTGGATCCACAGCAGCTCCACCTTTGACTGTGAGTTTCATCTTCTTGGATTTGCTACCACCTGTAATGGCACAACTGTTTAATGTATGCACTAAATGCCACATTGTATACCACAGCAATTGTTCTAATGCATTCAATCAGTATTTTCACATTAAGTGCCCTTTACCTTCCTCCTCTTTCACCCTCCCTGTGCTCTTAGCAGCCTGTGTTCCAGACTTGGAGGCCGCAGAAGGAGCCTGGGCTTCGACTTTAACCTCTGCCCCCCAGGGGGAGATGGCGTGCAGGGAGACCAGCTCCTGGCGGGCTTTGCCCGATGACATGATGTCAGTGAGGAAATCCTCAGAGACCACACGCACGCCGGCATCCCTTACTTCCTCCATCTTCTTACTCATCTTCTCCACCTCCTCTGTCAATACAGTTTGATGTTATATCATTCCTTTTCTTACTGAGAGTACTTGTGATAATTTTCTCTTTAATAAATCGTTACTCACTCTTGGAGCTCAGACACAAAGAGGCCTTGTTGACTGTGCTGGTAATCTTTCCACCGAGCTCTTCTACAGCAGCTTTCAGATCATCCTTGTTCTTACTCAGCTTGCCCACAGTCAGCAGCTTCATGCCAGTAAGAGGCTTGTCTAAGGAACAAAATACAGAATAAAACACTTTGTTAATAACAAGACAGTTGTTCAGAATGGTTTCATTGCATATTGTCCGTGGTAGCAAGAGGAAGGAAGATTTTTAATGGTTTAACACAGTCCTTTAAGTTTTTATCACCTGAAGGTGTTCCCTGTGGCAGTGGCTCGGTCGGAGCGCTGGATGCGCTCGGTAGGGGTTCTGATTTGACCGCCGTCAGGTTTTTTGTGGGAGCCTCTTTGGGGTAAACTCTGTCCTGCCGCTTGAATTTGAATTTTTTCAGAAAAGGAACTTCGTGGAATTCCTAAAAAGGAAAAAGAGGAGATTTCAGGGAGATTTCACAAATTAGTTTTATACAGCAGTGTAATATTTCTTCCTTAGTCCTGCTCATCGGCTAAGGCCATTTTATTTATTTACTTTTCATTTTTCCATTGGTGGTTTCACACATTCCACCAAGAAAGACTGTTGTTGGTGTCAAAAAGCTAAGACAGTACCACCATAGAAAAGCTAGGATGACTCAGTGACTAGGGGAGGGGCTACTGCAAAAAATATAATATAGACTGACAGATGTAGCCCACAGATTCTGTCCAGAGTAGCTCTCCGGCCATAGTAATTACTCCAGCTTGTGCTGTGCAGTGCTAACAGGGATGTGGACTAGTTCTTAAAAAGTAACAAAGACAAACTTGTTCTGCACCTGTGGAAAAGACATCTACAAATAAAGTGAGATGAGGTGACCAACCTTGGGAATGACCCAGTCATTGCGTAGGGGTGTTGTGGTTTTGAACACACACTTTGTCCAGGCTGAAATGTTTCCTGTGCAGTAATATGCATCACCCTTAAACACCAGCTGGCCCTGGCACTCCTTACAGGCCTCGAGAGCACCAAAGGCCATACCGTCAGCCAGGCTGTCAACCACCTGCAAGTCCAAAAACAGTCGTCATCGAACAGAAGAACAGCAGCACTCTTCAAACTATTTTAGCTTTAACTCATTTATACAAAGTGGTAAATACACAACAAAAGGCTGTATTCATGAGCAGTAAATATAGAATCGTCTGCTTTCCAATATGCTACATTACACAAAATAAAACAAGCTTCTCTTACATTGGTCTCTCCAGAGGGAACTTCTTGGCCATTTGCAATAAGCAGCTCTTTCATATCATTGGCTGAACAATATTTCCGCAGCTTGTCCTTAATTCCCCAAATAAGCTGGCTTTGATTCTGCAGACAAATGCAGCCAAGACACACACACACACACACAAATTAACTTGTTATCGAAAATGATCAAAGTTTACTCTAACACGTGAGAAGTAACATTAAAAAGTACCTTTAACTGATCTTCTAGCTTTTTCTTCTCATCGTCTTCTTCCTTCTTCTGTTTCTTTGACGCGCCATCAACATCATCAGTTTTCCGCTTTCTGTGAGGACAAACATAAGTTTTCAAAAGATGTCTTCAAAACTTTTTTTCCCCCCCAGTTCATTCAACAAGGACAAAAGGAAGGTGAGAAAACATCCAAATTAACTTCCTAAATGAGCCTCAGAGGAGCACAGGATAGCAATCAAGATGAGGAACAACAAGCCTGATTCTGACACCTTCAGTCATTAGGTAGATCAATTGGGCCTAATCAGTTAATGGACACACACAAACGCAAGTTGGTACATGTCTGCACAGTCCCAGGCGTCAGTGTTGATATTTCCTCTTTAGAATCCTGGGAGAACAGAAATGCACAAGTGTTTCAGTTAATGACCATCCAAGTCTCAGACAAACCTCACTCATAAGACAACAGCTGAATCTATGGGGAGGAGGAGGATGGGGGTGGGGGTGCATATAAATCAATGTGGTAATGTGTTTCAACAGAAGTCTGTTTGCTTCTTTTTTTTGAGTGAAGACGGCCAGTGTCAGAAAAACACAGACGAAGCTTTTAGATTCTCTGCCAAAACCGTCATAAACAGATCCAAGCTGCTGCAGACGGGTGAGTAATTTTCCTTCTTTAATACATTAGATTACCACTCCGAGTTTGCTTTGCACCTTATTTCTCTTTTTAGGACAAACATGGAGGACTCCACAGCATTGTTCCAACTCTACACTTTTCAAAAAACAACAAGCAACTCCTCCCATCTGTTGTCCCCTTTTCTAAAAGCTTTCCAGAACTTTTCATCTGCTTCCGTCTCTAACGCCTCCTCTTCAGCATCGCCTCCACTTGACGACTTGGTGATTTCCCCCAATGTGGCGTACATGGCGGCCGAGCTTGTCATTGCCTTTTTCTCCACTACAGGAAATCTACTGGTCTGTGTCGCTGTGGGCCTCAACCGCAAATTGCGCACCGTCACCAACTACTTCCTGGTCTCACTCGCAGTTGCTGACATATGCGTGGGTGCGATCGCCATTCCCTGTGCCATCCTGACCGACATTGGTTTGCCGCGCCACAATCTCTACCTGTGTCTCCTCATGCTCAGCGTTTTGATCATGTTCACCCAGAGCTCTATCTTTAGCCTGCTGGCAGTGGCTGTAGAGCGCTACATCGCCATCTTCATGCCATTCCGATACCAGGTACTGATGACGCCTCGCAACGCTGTGCTGGTAATCCTCGCCACATGGATTCTGGCGTTTCTCATTGGACTTGTGCCTCTGATGGGCTGGCACAAGACGCCGCCTGACACGGGCTACTGTTTCTTCGTCCTGGTCGTGGACATGACCTACATGGTCTACTTCAATTTCTTCGCTTGCGTGCTCACTCCTCTGGTGATCATGTTCCTCATCTACGCCCAAATTTTTGTCACGGTTAAGCGGCAAGTGCGGCGCATCACATCAGAGCAAAGTGGCAGAAGTGACGGACAAATCAGGACCGCGGCCAGCATGCGACGAGAGATGAAGACGGCTACTTCTCTCTTTCTGGTTCTTTTCCTCTTTACGGTCTGCTGGATCCCGCTTCATATAATCAACTGCTTTCTGCTTCTCTGTCCACACTGCTATGTGCCTCTTGAGCTGCTGCTCACAGCCATCATCCTGTCACACGCAAACTCTGCTGTCAACCCGTTCCTTTATGCCTACACCATGACGGCTTTCAGGGACACATTTAAAGCTATTTTTATGTGCTGCAGGACGTTGGTGGACAGAGAGGCTTTAAACAAGACCAACAGCGGGGATCGATGCTAGACCTGATCATAACTTTAATCCCAAGCTTCAAACCGAATAAATGATTTTGGCTCACCCCTCAGATTTGACAGCAGGGAGCCTCTTCTTGAGCTCTTCTTTGTCCTCTGCCCGCAGTGCATTGAATCCCTTCAGCTGAGCAGCACTGTACTCGGGCTTGAAAACCAGCTCCTCCCTGCGGCTCACGAAACACGCCGTGTGGTACCAGCGGTCAATAAGACCCAGTTGTGGCTTCTCGGGGTCCACAGTTTTCTTGGACACACGTATCTGATCCTGGGGGTTCAAATGGATCAAATATTTATGGGAAAATTACAAAATTAACCTACCAGATGATTAAATTTAAACAACAGATTTCAGCCAATAAAAATAGTCCCAAACCTTTTCTATTTTCTGCTCACAGCCTTTGCATGTGCTGCGGTTTGACTTGGCATATTCCACAGCAAAGTCATTCAGCGTCTTCTCGCCTTTAGCGCCACCCTTCTGGCCACCTTTCCCTACAAGATCGAAAATCAAACATAACTGAACCAGCAATAAAAAGATAAACACATGTGATATCATGACGAGTCTACAGATGTATGATATATGTATAGGTTGAGTCTGAGTTCTGTCTGACAAGTACAATTGAAATAGCTGTCAGTTGTTGTCATCTAAATGACCGACAGACTCAGTTTTCAGCTCTACATAAGCCTACCAAAGTTTCACCTATAGTCTAAACATTACTTAGTAACACTGTTACTCCTCTGATTGCCTACAATAACTAAAGAAGCTTAAGATAACATTAATTAAGTTGTCCAACCATTTCCACGAGGGGGAACAGCCTAATAAAACCCGAGCACTGACCTCCGGTGGCGCCGCCGCTTTCAATGGCCTTTTTCACCTTCTGCTGGTCATCCCAGCGGAGATCAGAAAACCCAGCAATATCGGCGGTGGACTGAGCTGATGCTCGCTGCCAGAAGCAGGAGAAGTGGTGCCAGTGGGGGACCTTCCCATCAAACATGGGAGACTGGAGAACAAAAAAAACACACGTTTTACTTTAGAGTCTAAAGCGTCTCTAATTGCTTCTTCCAGCTGGATGGCTATATGATGAGTCAAAAGGGGAATATTTTCCTACCAGACTTATTTAATCATGTCTTTTCTTTACCAGTGTCATGATATGTGTAAGACATTCAATCCATTTATTACATGACACAATAAATCTACTACCAAAAAAGAATGACACAATGACACTTTTGAACCACTCTCAAGTTAAATCCAAGTTGTGCAAATTTTTGACAAACAGTCCTTGGCTTTGAGATATTTTTTGAGATGTAAACATGCTGTTTTCTAGCAAAAATAATCCCTGGGCAGGTAAGAAAAAAAAAACACCTCTGTATGTATAGCTATGAATATGGAATAAATAGGTCCTAAATATTCAATAACATTTTTGCACATATAGATAGAGAGCTAGATAGTTAGTAATATATATATATATATATATATA
>VURO01048140.1:54908-67885 GCA_015108175.1 Pelvicachromis taeniatus
AAGGGGATATTGGTTTTTTTTTTTTTTTTTTTTTAAATAGCAGGAAAAACGCAGAATATGGCCAAATGCTGCACCACAAGTGCGCAAAATAACAAGTAAATATATTACATCGTTTAGGTTATTTACAAATTAATTTCCAAAAATCTTTTTTATGTGCAGCTGACAGAGAGGACGGGACAGATTTGTCCTGGACAGAGCAGATGCAATAAGTAGCACTAATCTGTGACTCATTCAGCACATCTCATTTCACCTCCCCCATCACACTCCCATCTCTGTATATGTCTTTCTCTCGTTCTCCTGCCCATTCTCTGTCTTCCTTTGTCCAGGACCCTTTCCTCTCCAGACTGGGGACCTGCTGTATTTTTTTATTAATTCAGTGTTGACTCCTACACTCATGCCCTCAGCCAAAACAGCAAGGATGTGAAAAGGAGGTGGATGGAGTTTAGGTGGGTGCAGGAAAGGAGGGAGGGTTGCAGAGGCCTCATTAGTGTTTGAAGTGATAGAGGAAAGAGAAGAAGTGCTACGAGTAGACTCACACTTCCCTCAGATGAGCACAGGGATGACAACTCCTGCAGAGTTCAGCATAACTTTTAGAGAGCAGAACATGAGTCTTGAAAAACAGGAGCACTTTTAGTACTCAAGGTGATAACTAAATTAAAAGGTCTTTTAGGGATATCGTGTCTGTTCTTGCAGCTGGCTTCCCAGGCTTGGGTCACCGATAACATAGCAGAAGGCTAGCTCAGTCTAAATGACAGTCTCTACAGACTCAGAAGTCTAACTGGTCTCAACACTTATTTTCTTTTTTAATGCTGAGAATTAATTTAAAATAATGTTAAATGTGTGTTTGTTTTCAAAAGTTGGTTGGACAATAAAGCAAGATACGACAAAGTGTGTGAAAATATTTAGTTTTGAATTACTGTGTGACTTATATTGTGCTCGTGCTTTGAAAAAGCAAACAAACAAACCAACCCAAAAACCTCATGCATACACATGTCTTGGTAATGAATCGATTTCCTACTACAATTTTGCTTTTATCTTGGTTTTGAGTCAGGAGACGATCTATAAATGGAATGGAAGCCATTATTACAAAGGTGCAGCAAATAGACCGCTAATAATGTTGTCTGTGTGCTCATAATGGGGTTTTTACTGTCATTTCATGAGATGGGGTTCAGTCTGTGCAACAGCAGTGAAAATAATGATTAATAAAGCAATTTTTTTCATTTAAGTTAAGAAAAGGGAAGAAGATGACATTGGGAGAAGGGAAGGGCAGATAAAAATCTGTTCCTTGGTGCACTGATTTTCTTTTCTTTTAATAAACGTTAAATTCCTCCAGTCTCTATTTGTGTCAGAGAACTATTTATTACTTGCCTGCAATGCTGACTGCATTATGACCTACTTTTTTCATCTAGCCTTATGACTCTAAAACTCACATGGTGAGTTTAAAGGAAGTAAAATTGGGGGGGGGGGGATGCACATATGCTTCAAAGGTAAAAGTATAATTTTGGAGGGTGTCCCTTTTTCGTTTTCACAGGGCCCCCCTTATGACTCATCACTGCTGAATTCCTTCAACCAATCAGATGTCAGCTCTCTGCCTCTCTGCCTGGCTTGCTTTCTCATCAGTGCAAAGTCAGAAAGAAATCACTGTTCACAGTTTGTACATCATTCTCTTCAAGGCTGTTTTGACTGAGAGAAAGCGAGTTGTGTGTGTGTGTGTGTGTGTGTGTGTGTGTGTGTGTGCGCGCGCACGCGACCACATTCCTTTCATATGTTGGTGTCCTAGAATATCTTTGCACAGAATCGCCTTGATTTGGCATGTGTTTTGTGACATAAAGGTTGGGTTTGATAAATCTTTGTAATCCTAAAAACAAAAGTTTGAGTGATTATGTCGTGCCCGTATTATGTGTATAGGAATTTCTTTAAAAGTTGATATGAAGTCACCTTCTACTACTTTTTTTTTTTTTTTTTGTCTCAGCCTATATACAGTTGTAAGTTCATGCGTTTATATTTATGTATGTTACTAAAATAATGATATTACAGTCATTGTGTCCTGACTACTGTCAGTTGGCAAACATAAACAAATCCATTTTGTCAATTTTGCTGGCTGCAGTTGTGTTTTCCTTGCTGACAGGTCAGGCTGACAGGTTTGACATCTGTTAAAGTTGTTTATTTTTTTGTAACTTTTTTTTTTCTCCAGCTTTCTACCATTACTTCTGTTGTGATAGCAATAATGTGAAGTCATTAGCTGCTGAACTGAAATGACTTTTTTATTGCCCATTTGTTGCAGTGTTCATTGAATCGGTACCAAAATGTGGCTGATTTGAGACTACCTCATTACTTTGGCTGACAGAGTGCAGACTAATACTACTACCAGAAAAGGGGAAAAAAGGAAAAAGACCTGATTTATTGTATTTCTATCAGTCACACCGCACAAGCCTAATTGAGCACTTCTCTCTTGTTTTTGTTTTTCCTCTCCATTTTCTCCTTCCTAAGGGGTTTGTGGCTGTTGCGGGGCACTCAGGCCTCGGTACAAGAGACTGGTAGACAACATCTTCCCAGAAGATCCAGAGGTGAGAAGTGACTCTTTCTGGTTTTTTTTATTAATACCTCATGTTGTTCTCTTTCATGTTCAAAGTCAAATTACCATTCTTCTACATAGTGTAGAGTTACATATAGAAATCACTTGGCACTTTCTTATCTGTGGATAAAAAATAAGTGGGGTTATTGTACAGTAAGGTTAAAAATTGAGCTTTACTAGATTTAGCTGGTTTTCTCCATCTATGGTTGCTTTGCTTCCAAATATAAATAGTTATGACAATTTATATTTAGGAGGATTTATATTGAGCTACATAAATGCCTTCTTCAAAGCTCATCTTTCCTACCATTTTTCTGATTTACTGAGATCTGATGCAGATGACTCATAAAGGGAATTAATCTAGGCTGAGACGAAGAAGCTGCTTTGCTGTTCATTACTGCCTCAGTGCTGCTGCAGTAACCCACTTTACCTTTTAGATCTATGGTCTGCAGTACAGGGGCATGCTTATACTTAACTCTTTTTTTTCCCCCCCTCTTTTTTTTTGTCTCTGTGTCTATGCACCTGCTTATTGTGCTCCAAAACTAAAGCTGCAGTGGCTGAGTCTGTAACTAATGGTGCTCCAGCAGATTAGGAATAATTAAGACGTCCGATAATGTTGACTTGGAATTGTGTCACATTGTGTGAACATGTGTATGAGTGTTAAAGGACCGCCTTTAGCTTTGATTACGGCACTCATTCGCCGTGGCATTGTATCGATAAGCTTCTGCAATGTCACAAGATTTATTTCCATCCAGTGTTGCATTCATTTTTCACCAAGAACATGCATTGATGATGGGAGAGTCTGATCGCTGCGCAAAGCCTTCTCCAGGACATTCCAAAAATTCTCAAGAGGGTTAAGGTCTGGACTCTGTGGTGGCCAATCCATCTGTGAAATGATGTCTCGTGCTCCCAGAACCACTCTTTCACAATCTGAGCCCAATGGATCCTGGCATTGTCATCCTGGTCATTCAGTTCAGTCAGGTGGTCAGCTGACCTCATTCTTGGAGCACATACTGGTACTGAACTAAGATCTGACCAACTGCAGCAACCCCAGATCATAGCACTGCCCCCACAGGCTTGTACAGTAGGCACTAGGCATGATGGGTGCATCACTTCATCTGCCTCTCTTCTTACCCTGATGTGCCCGTCACTCTGGAACAGGGTAAATCTGGACTCATCAGCCCACATGACCTTCTTCCATTGCTCCAGAGTCCAATCTTTATGCTCCCTCGCAAATTGAAGCCTTTTTTCCCGGTTTACCTCACTGATTAGTGGTTTTCTTACGGCTACCCAGCTGTTCAGTCCCAATCCCTTGAGTTCCCTGTGCATTGTAGGTGTGGAAATGTTTTTACTTTCACTATTAAACATTGCCCTGAGTTCTACTGTTATTATAGTGATCGGCAATCACAATCGTTCAGGATTTTTTTTCCAGCCACATTTCTTCCTTGAAGACGATGGGTCCCCACTATCCTTCCACTTTTTAATAATGCGCTGGACAGTTTTGAACCCAGTTTTAGTAGTTTCTGCAATCTCCTTAGATGTTTGTCTGCTTGATGCATGCCAATGATTTGACCCTTCTCAACACACAAACATCTTTTCCATGACAACGAAATGTGTCTTTCGACATGGTCGTATATGACATGAGTAGCAACTCATGGCACCAGTTGGGGTTAAATAAGTTGTTGCCAGCTGAAAGATAATTGCCCATGCAGTAATTGTCCAATAGGAGGATCGTACCTATTTGCTTTTTTTTTTTTGGCCAGGCAGTGTATATTTGGAAATGAATCGAGGTCCTGTTTAATTTGTACATTTACCAGTTAGCTGAGATGTGCAGTGGCTGGGTAGTGAAACTGGAAAATTGTGAAAATTAACAACCCAAAAAAGGTACTAATTGCATTGGTGCTTTTTCTGTCTGCTCTTAAAAAGTCTGTTAATGGTACGGATGAGAGGCCATGTGTGTAGCTAAACTAAACAGTCAAATTGGTTATTGAGCATCTTTCAAGAAGATGGTAGATGGTAGCACCTTCTTTGTACTCAGGTATGACAGCAGATGTGCTCTCTTAGATGAGAATTCAGATATATAAAAACAGTGACTGCATTCTGTTTTTGAGCATTCTGTGACATTACCACTGAGGCACTTACATTAAAAGGGGCATTGTTAATGTTCATCCTGCTAAAATGTGTCCCTTGGTTAGAGACACATCCCAAGCCAGCTGTGAGTGAGCTGTTTTGTACATATTTTGATGTGCTTGTTTTTGTGTGTGTAAATGGCAAATTATATGCATCACTTGTAAATTTTCCTTTTATTGTTATGTACCGGATCCTTGGTTTGTATGAGTAATTCCGCTGGTGCTCATGTCTTCATCACAAGATTTATAATTTTATAGAGATTGCCCTTTTTCATTAATACAGTGTCTATTAAACTAACCTTTTCTGTTAGTACGGGTACAAAATTGTGAAAAACAAAGTACACCTTCTTTCCGTTCTAAGGTTTTATGTATCAAGACAATAAAAATCTTGTTGTCTTAAGTTTTGGAAATTTGCTAACACAAAGCAAAGAAGGAAAGACATCAGCAATTACTTTGGAGAAGTAATCGGAATGAAGCCATTTGCAAGCATCATCATTCTACAGTGAGAAAGATTATTTGCAAGTGGAAAGCATTCAGGGTGGTTTCCAGTCTTCCCAGTAGTGGATATCCCATCTCATCCCAAATCAGACAATGCAATATTCAGAGAAACTGCTAAACCCCCCAAAACACTACATCTCAGACTCTAGAGACCTCAGTTAGCAAATTTAAATGTTAAAGTTCATGACAGTACAATTAGTAAAAGGTTGAACAAGTATGGCTTGTTTGGAAGGGTTACCGGGAAAAGGCTTGGTAACACGCTCTAAAAAGGACATGACAGCAGAGCTTATGTTTGCAGAACTGGATCTGAACAAACCACAAGATGTCTGGGACATGTCCTTTGGACAGACAAGACCAAAATTAAGATGTTTGGCAAAACCAAATGCAGCATATCAGCACAAACACCTCATACCAGCCATCAAGTGCAGTGGCAGAGTTGTGAAGGTTTTTGGCTTGTTTTGCGGCCATAGGACCTCTGCAAAAGTTATTGAGTCAACCATGAACTTCTGTGCATGCCAAAGTTTTCTAGTGTTGAATGTGAGGCCATTGGTTTAAAACTGGGTCATTCAACAGGACAATGCTCTCAAATACAGCAGCAAATCTGCAACAGAATGGCAGAAACAGAAAAGAATCAAGTTGTTGCAATGACCCAGTATAAGTTCAAAGGTCAACCTGATTGACATGCTTTGATGGGACCATAACAGATCTGCACTATGGGGCCAAAATTCTTCCACAAGGATGTCTGAGACTAAAAAAAACTGTTACTTCAAGTTGTAACTTTTAAAAGCAATGGATTGTTGATGTTTTTAGCTCTCTTTCCCCAGACCAAACTGAAGAGCAGTAAAGTAGGTCAAGGGGAAAAGTAGGAGTTAAAACCTGATGATCTAGTTATACTCGTTGATTTGGGGTTTTTTTTAGAAATGAATACATTTATATTTGTCGCTAAACATGCACAGTTGCATTAGCACAGCAGTATTTCAGGAACAGCAATTTCATAAATTATTATCCCCATTGAAATTAAAAAAAAAAAAAAAAAGCTGTAAAAGTAAACTGAACCAAAGCCTGTTAGTGCACATTAACTCATGTATATATCCCATTTTTTTTTAAAATTCTGGGTTAACTGCTCCTTTGGATTATTGCAAAGTGTCCCACTTTTGCTGTTTCCCTCTGTCACCCACCTAGGATGGTCTGGTCAAGGCCAACATGGAAAAGCTGACATTCTACGCCTTGTCAGCTCCAGAGAAGCTGGACCGTATCGGAGCCTACCTGTCTGAGAGACTGTCAAGGGATGTGGCTCGACATAGATACGGGTGAGCTTCAAATTTAGTCTGTTTGCACATCTTTTGTATTTATTCTTTGTCACATATAAGCTCATTTAAATCTAGCACAACTGAAGCTTTAACATAACATCTGGGAAGATTTTGAGGTGGCTTTGCTGTTGGTAATAGGAAAAGTGGTGCTTGTAATATCCTTTCATCAAAGAGATTTGTTCTGATCGCTGCACAAGATCTGAGCTTATCAAAGCGCTTAAGACTGCTGTAAAAATCCTTCTTTGTATTCTGTGTGCGTGTTCTTGACCCTGTTTCCTTGTTGCATTCGAAACTGACTCTCACTATGTTTGCAATATAGCCAAGACATGCAGGAAAATTGATCTGTTTTTAATAAAAAAGAGCACGATTGGTTTGGGCTATGTGGTGTGAAGTGTTTGTTCAATCTGTACTTTATATTCCACTGAAGTTGTTTTTCTCTGAGCGCCCTGCAATGATGCTCAGAAATGCAAACAGCCTGTACAGATTATATTTACACTTGGCAGAGTCCAGCTGAATATGTTCAGTATGCCTGTCTCCAGAGTTTGTCTGGGAAGGCTCATCTTATTTTGATTTCTTGCAGGCACAGACTACATTTACCTACAGGGTTAATGGTGACTCTCTTTTCTCTCTTTTTCCATTTCAGGTATGTGTGCATAGCCATGGAAGCCCTGGACCAGCTGCTGATGGCATGTCACTGCCAAAGCATCAACCTGTTTGTGGAGAGCTTTCTGAAGATGGTGCGCAAGCTTTTGGAGTCAGACAAACCCAGCCTGCAGATCCTAGGAACCAATTCAGTGAGTTTCCAGGATTTTACTATTGTATTATGTCAGTTTGATGACTCCCATTGTTTATAATGAACCACTCGAAATTAAAAAACAAACAAACAAACAAAAAAAGAAAACTGGTAGCTGCATTTCTGTCAATTGTGCTTTGTGGAAAATTAGGTTTGCATACTTGTATTATGTCTACAACATAACAACACAACATTATGTCTACAGAATTAAGTGCCTATAGTATAAAATAGTAAAAGTAGGGAAAACAAATTAAGGGGTGCAAAGTTGATGGAAGTTAGTCCTTGCATTCAGAATATATTGTTGGATTTTAAAACACACACTTCTTTAGTTGATTTACAATTTAATAATCAGGGAAACTTGCCTAACAATAATGTGTTCTGTCTTTTCAGACACAAGTGGGCTGTTTTAGTGATATAAATGTACAGAGATGCTCTTACACCCAAGCTGTTAGCTGTTAATGTGTCTTAGTTTCTAAGCTTTCCTGCTGCAGCAAATACTGTCCATTTGAGTGGATTTAGAGGTATTAACTGAAATTGACAGGGTGCATTTACTTTCCTGATGTGATGGTAAAAAGTGAAAGATGTTAACCTTGAGAGAATACTATGTTGACAAAGATCAGAGCTCAGCGATGGAGTGGTAGGCAGAGAGAAGTGATGAGCATCCTCTGATGTGGGAAGCAGCTTTCAGCACTGTCTGCTGGGTCAGGAGAGGACACGTAAAGGAAATCAGATTAGCTTTAGACTATACGGCCACTGCTCTGCAGTCATCTGTGCAGGCTGATGAGACATGCTAGGTTGTTACTCAACAGCTTATATCTGTCTGTTGCTCTGTCTGTCTGTGTATACGAGAGATAAATAGATGCATTTATGTATGTAGAGAACATGTCTATGGGACAAAATCAGGCCTTCTTAAAATTTAATCTGGCTGCCAGGTTGTAGCTGTGACCTGCATAGCCCTGTGCACACGACAAACTAAACAGACCGCCTCTGAACCTACAAGTTAAAAAGCTGCAAAAGGTAGAATGTAATAAACAGGAAAACTGATGCTAAAGACAGTTTCAAGTGAGGCTGGACATGAGTAGTTGACCTCTTTACTAAGTTAAAAAGATGCCCGTGTATAAATTTGCCATGAGACAATTTTTGGTTCCAAATAATATAATTTGCAATGCCAATTTGATGTTTGAATTCACACACCAGCAAAGACATGAAGACACAGTCACAGAACAGAGGCTTCAAAAAGTCACTGAACTGAAAAGTGCTTTGAAACTCATCCATGATATGTTTTGAGTACAATCTCAAAGTGATGAGGCTTGAAAGGGAAGTATAAACTTTATGGTGCAGGTAAACTGTGCGATCAAAGATCTTTTCTTTGTTATTTTAATTAAACTTCCTATCCACCTGTCAAGCTAGGCTAGGTAAGACTCCCTGTCATTTGTGCAAGAACAAAATTAAAGTTTTATTACATCAGGATGTATTTTGTTGTATTAAATGTGCTCAGGACTACCACTAGGTGTCAAATTCAGGCTTGTGAAACCAGTTGTTTTGAGTTGGCTGTATGGTAGCATTCTTATAGAGCCATAGAGCTGTGTCCACACTCATCATGCAAGGCTTTGTAACTAAAGGCTGGTCAATTGTGGACATTTCCGCTCTGGTTGCCTAGGAAACTATAATGTAATTACTACCAGGTCGTCTCTGTGCCCACCTCTTCTCTCTCTCTCTCTCTCTCTCTCTCTCTCTCTCTCTCTCTCTCTCTCTCTCTCTCTCACTCACACACACACACACATATGCTTTGCTTGAAGTCACCAAATGCTCTTGACTTTCTCTGACGCCTCCAGTGTGGACATTGCTTCAGATCTTCAGTTGTTCCTGCTCTTGTCCTGCATGAATCACACAAAAGTGACACCATGTGTACAAACTGTAAACTACATTGAATTGTCATAAATTACACAAATATTAAGACCAGACAGAACCCTGAGCACCTGTCTACATCTTCTGACCACCTTAGTGCACAGTGTAGCTCATCAGAAACAAATCCAAGTTGGAGAGAAGTGAAGTAAAGGGAAAATTAAAGAGGTTATTACAACAGGACTCAAACTTGGCCAGATATTGTTGCACTCTGTTTTACTGACCTAAAACCTTGTACTCCTGAGAAATCTCTGACACAGCCCTCAGCACCAGACCTACTGATTGTGTCAGTCTGCTTTTATTTCTTTGAAATCTGTGATTGAGATGAGGGAGGTTTTCTCTGTTTTTTATTGCCTCAGGTTTGGGAAACTGCAGAAACTCTATAACTAACTGAAAGCAATAAGAAGAGCTTCAGCATAGTTGATACATTAATACCTGGAAGCTGCCTGGCATTACTGCCGGTAACACTGGTCAGCTTCCAGGAATCAACTGTGGCAATAAATTGCTGCAACAGCTGAGCGGCTTCACAGGAACAGTTATCGGCTCGCTTCATTTCATTTGCTCAAGGATACTTCATTAAATTTCAAAAACCACTCCATGCACTCATTCTCTACACAGGAAATGATTCAGCAAGGACGTCATTTGATGTTAATTTTCTTTGTGAGCGCGACACTCCTGTGTTTCTTTGTGTGGCATAATTATGATTTTCTTCATTGACTTTTTATGGTGTCATTCTTGCTTCACATAGTATCATGATCTCGCTTGATTCTAAAGAAATTCATTTCAAAATCTATTAATTGGAGAGTCGTTTGAAGCTAAATGTCAGCCTGTTTACTTGGTGACATTTTCTTGCCCAGTGGGAAAGCCTCCCTCTGCCCTGTGTTTTTCACTCCTAATCCTGTGTTCAGAGAGCTCATGTTTGACTTTAATTTAACAGATATGCACCACTCAGGTTTCAGGTTCTTGGGCTTTTTCAGGAATGGGCATATTATTGTAAATCTTTTGGGCTGTACTGTCTCAATGTGCGATTAAAAATTGATGTCCTTTTTTCCTGTCTACCTTCTTCTGTTGTTAGTTTGTAAAATTTGCCAACATAGAAGAAGATACGCCATCATACCACCGCAGTTATGACTTTTTCGTGTCCCGCTTCAGTGAGATGTGCCATTCAGGCTATGAGGATCCAGACGTCCGCACCAAGTACGTGATAGAGATGCTCAACTGCAATAGAGATAGAGTTGTTAAATAAGTGTTATTCTTAGTCTGCATGGGTAGGGTTTATTTTTAGTTTTTATTCTTTTTTTGGACATTTTCTTTTGTACACTTAAAAAAATTTAAATAAAAGAAATCTTAAGTCATTGCTTTCTATTGCTGAAAATAGACTGTAAAATCTTTTGACAAATCCAATGTAGCTTTGACATGAAAAAAAACCCCCCTACAAAACAGAGCAATTCAAACACAAAGCTGGGTACAAATATAATTTCCTAAATATGGTTACCTATTTATAGTCTGAGTAATCAGTCAGATGATTCCTGTGTGCGTGTGTGATTGTTGTTTTAAGGATCCGCATGGCAGGTATCAAGGGTCTGCAGGGTGTGGTGAGAAAGACGGTCAATGATGAGCTGCAAGCAAATATCTGGGACCCTCAGCACATGGACAAGATTGTCCCCTCTCTGCTTTTCAACCTGCAGAGTGGAGAGCGCACCGAGAGGTGAGTGCAAATAATAAAAAGCAATTATGGATTACATATGCAGCAGAATAGACGTGCTCCATTAGCTTTTCAGTGTAACATATTATATTAAACATTAAACAACTTGAATTCTGCAGCATAACCCTGTGGTTTAATAACTACAGAGGAGTCTTTTCATAGCGCTTAACTGGACATGTGGACATTTCAGTGTAAGTGTTTCAAAATAAAATCATCTGGCCCATACCACTTCTGAAAATTCAGTATATGCAACCTCAAATGTACAATAATATATGAGACATTACAGTGTGCTATTGTTTATTCAATAAATATTAAAATGTAGAAGCATTGTGTGAAAAACACTGTTATTCCTTTCATAACAGTTAAGAGGGTAAGTAGCAGCTATCTGCTGCTAATAAATTTGATTAATTAATAATCAGTGAATTTGAGCACCTCTATGAAGGCAAAGGTTTTGGCAGTCTGCAGGACCGAAGCGAAGCGTTCAGGTGTTTGCTAACACAAGATTTTAGCAATGATCTTAGAGATGTAATTGCTGCTTCCCATCAATACGACCTATAAGGCCATTTCCAATCAATTTGAAGTCCATCCTTCCACAGTGCAGTGAAAAAGATTATTCACAAGTGGAAAACATTCAGAACAGTGGCCAATCTTCCTAGGAGTAAACCTCCCACCAAATTATTAAGTCAAGTTCAGGAAATCTTAAATGTTAAAGTTCATGAAAGTGCAAGGGTTACCAGGAGAAAGCCTCTTCTGTCTAAGGTGCTCACAAAGGAGTTTAAACACACAATTTAACACATGGAGAGAAATTTGTTAACAGCAGCTAGTGTTGACCTGCCTGTCTTGGATAACACAATCCAGATACACTGTAGCCAACTGGTGTTGTTTGTCTCACATTAGGCCATATTTGTCCTGCCTGTCTAGCCAGCCATCACCCATGTCATTCATCATCACTGTCATCACCGACAGCTCTGTTTCCCCTTTTGGACATCTGGTAACCCACCCAGAGCACCCAAGAACAAGGAAACCAAGACACATGGTTCAGATTCTAAAGAGAAAAGGAGTGAATGTAAAAGGAGGAAAAAGCACGCACAGAAATCTTGCAATGGGTGAAGAATTAGAGCTCACAATCACAGAGGTAGAGGATGCCAGCAGCAGTCTGGAGTGTCTCTCTCTTGGCTGTATTCCACATACTCAAATTCACTTTGACGTCAATGCCGAGATCTGAAAGTTAGGAAAGTAAAGAGGGAGGGCAGCAAAAAGAACATTGGGATATCTGGTGAAGGATAGATAATGGAAATTAGAGTGATAGAAATGGGAGTTATTCAAAGACAGACAGACAGATTTAATGCAACAGGGAGTCATATTTCATTCTCAGCTTCTCTCTGCTCTGTGTGTTATCCCCCTGCTGTGCATCCTCATTTCCTCTCACACTGAGGCTGGCTTGTCATTACCCACAGCAATCAGTACAGGGCCTAATTACCTTACAGATGGTGCATTTTCAAATCATGTAAAGATCAGCTTTAGTCAACCTTCTGACAGCTGGGACTTAGGAAAGTTTATTGATACAGATTACAGAAGCTTCTCTCTGGACTTTGTTTTGTGTTTAAACTTCAAGAACTCATGATGATTGAGCACGATTGTTTTTAATGTATGTAGTTGCCTAAAAAAAAAGCTTGTTGTTCATCTGAGGTATTTTTCACATAGACTCACAAACAGCACATCTGAGGTCAGATAGCTATAGTCAAGTAGGCTTTTACAGATGCTGGTGATGCAAATTTGTCCTCACAGCAGATGCTTACTTGGGAGAGAGCGTGCAGGACGAAACAACCTTTTTCTGCCACGATGTTTTGTAACCACTGAACAAATAAAGAAAAGATTTTTCTGCACCTGAGAGAAAATATCACTGAAAAAACTCTCTGACTTCAGCTTGTGTGCTCTTGCCAGTTTAGTGTGTTTTACTTTATTTAATTTTTAATCTTTTTTTTTTTTTTTTTTTTATTTTTTTTTTTTTTTTTTAAAGGTGGGGGGTTTTTTTTTTTTTTTTGTAATTTTTTTTTTTTTAAAG
>VURO01048140.1:67905-84108 GCA_015108175.1 Pelvicachromis taeniatus
TTTTGCATATTTCCGTTTTTAATTGAAAGGAGAGGGCAGGAACTCATATTTGCTCCAGAGAAACAGCAGGCAAGATGAAAGACGCTTTTAATAAATAATGTCATCATTGGTGGAGTACCAGAGGCTAGTCAAGACCAAGATGGAGCTATAGCGGATGTTTTTAACTATGCATGAGAATGAAGAAGGGCTGGACATGAGAGCGAGAGACCACACGATTGACATGAAACGTTTGCGTGTACAAATTTGGACAGAAACACGCAGTACGTAAGGCGTACACGTACTGTAGTTAGCTCTGTTGCCCAATTTTCACTGCTGACAAACTGCAGAGGGTAAAGTCGGCTCAGAAGCACAGCTGCAGTGATTCAACCATGCTGACTGTGTTTGTGTAAGAAATAGAGCATTTGTTGAAATGTTATTACATTAAGTTAATTTCAGTGCCTTGCCTGTTCTGTTTTCTCTCTCTCTCTGTCTGCACCCTCCCGATTTGCCTTCCCCTGCCTCCCTTTGCTCGTCTCCTCCCTGCTTTTTTTTCCCCCCTCTTCTCTCCTTTTCTGCTTCCTCACCCTCAACGCTTCCTGCCAGCCGCTCTCCCTCTCCGCTGCAGGCATCAGAGAAGGAGAAGGAAAGCCCGGTGGAGCTGACGGAGCGCTGCTTCAGGGAGTTGCTTGGACGAGCCGCCTATGGCAACATCAAGAATGCCGTCACGCCCGTGCTGATGTGAGACAACCAAACAGTCTTATTCATAAGAAATAGCCTTTGTATGTGACGTGTTCTTGCATGCAGTTGTTGTCGTTTTGTTTGTTTTTTTACATAGTGAGTAAACCTGAAGAGAACGCTGCATGTCAGGGTTCTGTTGGCGCGTCTTTATCTTTATACTAATGGGTGTGTGAGGCCGTGACAAGGTCAATGCAAGGTTAGGGAGTTGTTCTTGACTCGATGTGACTGCATGATTTGCAGATGGGACATTTAAATTCTATATTACTGCATTTATTTTTGCAAGACGTGATCTTATTGAAGTTTTTCTGTTTTTGTTCTACCCATACATTTCTGGGATTTTTATTTTTTGGATTTGAATTTATCCATCTTGGTTGTTCCATTTTATCTGTCTTAGCCTTTTCTTGTTCCCACATGTGTCTGTGTGTCTTTATCTCTTTTAGATATTGGCTGTATTCTTTTGTGCCTCTTGGATTCCCTGATTCTCATTTTGAGTTTATGATTATTGTTGTTAAAGTTTGCGAGTGTTTTGGAAGTTGTGACTGACTTTTCAGTTGGCAGGTATATAAGTTAATTGATTGGATATAACTGTCCAGTATGAATATTCAATGTTCTTGCAGATAGAGGTAAATGTTGACTGCATTATGGGCTTTAAAAATGGCTGGTTTTAGGTACTTTCTAATGCCTCAATGTGTTTTTTTTTTTTTCATTTCTGTTCACATGTCCCACATACATTTTCCTTGCACAGTTATATTTTACATTTATATTGTTAAACACTTCACCCATCCATTTTCAGTTATGTGTCACTTTTAGTCACAGTAGTTGTGTGCTCAGAGAGACTCACGTTTGTGAATCTATCACTGTCCCTGTTTGTCTGTATTATGCTTTATTAATTTATGTCCCACTATCTATGACCTTCTGTCTTTACATACATAAGAAGTGTGTCACTCTTCAGTTAAACCAGCTGTTTAGTAGAAATGACCTTGATTATTTTTGTGAAAGGTTGTAGCCCTAATTACTATCGTTGATTGCACATCCTATCAATGTCAGGTCGAGGAAAATGTTTTTAAGTATGTAATTACTTATTGTAAAGTGAACCATATATCAAAGTGTTTATCTGTGCACTACTAACTCCTTTTGCTCCTACAGTTTTACATTCATTCTTAAATGTGGCAAATGCAGACATGATGTATGCTGTCTGGACTTAATGCGGTCTTTATGCCTTACTGCTCTCCATCATACCTACTACTGTGTTGTTACATCCTGTGTATCCAACCTGTTTCTCTTCCTCTGTTTATAACCCCACAGGCACTTAGATAACCACTCTCTATGGGAGGGAAAGACCTTTGCAGTGCGTTGCTTCAAGATCATAATGTACTCCATTCAGGTGAGTGATATAGTGCCATGATATCCTTCACAGCCTCACCCGCGCCTCTTTTCTCTGTCTCACACTCTGCTGACTTCATTACTAGGTTGAAATGGAATCTGGAAACATTTTGTATGAATTTTTTACCACCATGTTTTTTATCTTTACAAGTGGTTATTGCACATTTTAGTGGTGCAGAGAAAAAATGTGCTTCAATATTCATGAAGTTCTCACTGATTTCAATTTGGTCTTCAGCCTATTTGCTCACAGCTGTGGTTCATTTGGGCCTGAATGAAAAATGTAACTGCAGTACAGCACTTTATCACTGACATCCAGTTTTTAGTTTGCCATTTAATTAAGCATATTACTTTTATACAACAGTTTTTTTTAATCACTTTTTCTCTCGCTCTTTTTTTCTTTTCTTTTTTTTCTTGTTTTTAAGACAGGTCAGTAATTTCCTCTGTTCTTTGTTTTTCTCCCTCCAGTCCCAGCACTCGCACTTGGTAATCCAGCAACTTCTAGGTCACCTGGATGCAAACAGCAAGAATTCGGCCACAGTGCGAGCTGGGATAGTGGAAGTCTTGCTGGAAGCAGCTGCCATTGCAGCCAGTGGTTCTGTAGGTGAGTTGCAATCCTCCAAGGTCACATCAAGTCATAAACACATAGAGATGTAATTTTTTTTTTTTAAACTATAAACCATGTGTTTGCAGGTCCCACAGTACTAGAGGTGTTCAACACCCTGCTGCGGCAACTTCGTCTAAGTGTAGACTACGAGTTAACCGGCTCATATGACGGCAGCACCAACATCGGCACCAAGATCATCAAAGCTCACGAGGAGAGGCAGCTGCAGGAGGCTGTAATCAGGACCATTGGTGAGTCTGAGTGCTTTGTATTTGTTAGTGAGGGAGTGTGTAGTAGATCTATGTGCAGTTTTTTTTTTTTCTGAGTAATTGTTACTCGCACGTATGTGTGTGACTATATTTCTGTGCATTGCTGCCGATGCTATTTGGCAACAAAATATTAGTTGGTTATATTGTTATTCATATTTCATTAACTAGTACATTCCCGTGCTCCAGCATGGTTTGCCTGTTTTGCTGTTATTAAATGATAGGATGCTTTCATGTGTTGTGTGTAGGTGCATAAAGGCAAAAAAAAGAAAAGAAAACAAAAAATCTCCCAGCCCATTTTAGCCTGTTGCTGCTCATAGCATCATAATATATCATGCATGGTTTGTAGATATAAACTAGATGTTACTGCTGTAAAATAAAAATGATATAATGGTTTTAAAAGTTGTTACGCGCTAAGAACAGGTCATTTTAGCCCATTGCTAGGTGGCTGGTTGGTAGGTAGGAAATATCTGGTATACATAAGAACCTTCAGGGACTTGAAATATATCTGTAAGTTGGCATTAGCAAACAGATAATCTGATATTGTGTGTATGCAATTTTCTGGTTGGCTACACATTTCAGTGACATTTAAAATGCTTCTTGATTATTGGAGAAAGTGATTAAGAGTTGGTACTCAAATGGTACTTAAATTACCTAGGTAATATTTGTACAGGCAGTGATTAATGTCGGCTATTTAATTCAACTCAAGTTGAACTCTTCTGAGTGTTTTTCTTAATTTCTAATATAGATTTCTTTTCTTTTTTTTGGTGCATCTTATTTCATTTGGTTCTGTCTGGTTCTGTCCCTTTCAGGTTCATTTGCCAACACTCTACCAACTTACCAGAGGTCAGAGGTCATGCTCTTCATTATGGGAAAGATCCCTGTTCCTGGAATTCACCTTACTTTGCCCTCCTCAGACTCTGGGTAAGTTGACTCAAACGGTATTTCCCTGTATGTTGGTAAACTTAAGGGCACCGTCTTTATTTGCTGTTTGTAATTCCAGGCCTGAAGGTACCAGGATGATTCAGGTTATGTTACTCAAGTCGTTGGTTCAGGTAAGTTATTATTTCTCAATGATTTAATTTTTCAATTAAAAAACTGTGAAATGTGAAAATCAGTGGCCTCGTTTAAATTTATGGGCAAGTTTTTGCTAATAAAAGTATCAGAAGTGTCACTCAAGCTAAGATATTTGTGACACTCACAGCACACTCACAACTTGCGAAATTATAGGCACACTGCAGTCCCCTTGATTTTTCCAGTGCATGCTCAGTTTTGTAAACTTTGTGTGGGATTTGATCATCCATCTTGTAGGTAACGGCAGGTTTCCAGACTACCAACATGCTGACAGCACTGCCCAGCTCTTTCTTGGAGCCCCTGCTGTCCTTCTCTCTAACTGAGGATCCAGAGATCCGTCTCTTGGTGCTCCAAATCCTCCTCAGTCTCATTGACAGGCATGACAACAGGCCCAAGTTTGCCAGTATGAGGTGTGTGATTGTGTATGCAGGAAGATTGAAGGGCTGAAGTGTTTTTGTACTTTCCTTATTAACCCGTGCTTCAGTTACAGTTTGTGTCTCTCTGGTCTTGTTTCTGTGTAGCAGCATTTCAGACATCTCTGTGCTGAAGCTCAAAGTTGACAAGTGCTCCAGGCAGGACAATTTATTCATGAAGAAGGTAAATTTTTATTTATTTAGTTGACAACCTGTTCCGCTTGCTGAACAACATCCCCTTGATTTACGAACATCAAATATTTATTTAAACATTGTGACAGTAAATCTTCACACCTACAATGTATCTGCACTAGATGTTTCGAGTCCCATTTACCCTGCGCTTCATCCATTCACAGCATGGCCAGCAGCTATATCGCCACATCTACCTGGGCTGCAAGGAGGAGAGCAGTGGCCGGGAGCACTACGAGACCCTCTTTGCCCTGTTAGGTCTTCTCAGTGTAGAGCTGGCCAATGAAGAGGTGGTGGTGGAACTGATTCGCCTCGCACTTGCCTTGCAGGTATAAATGTACAGTTGTAAGTAACCCCTTTATTCCCCGAGCTGCATTTATCTACTACGTTTGTACTTCAAGATGAAAGATATTCTAATAGTGGCTTACAATATACTTTATAAGAAAGCTTCAGTTTCACACGTATCATTTCACAAATGACACTGACCATCAGCTGTAACACTGGGACAGTGTCATAGCTGATGGTTTTTAATCAAAAACAAATAAAACTATCAAACATTACAAGATGAGAACAAATCCCTCCGTCCTCTTGAGGCAGGGTGTTTCACAGTGCAGTGACTCTTGCTCATGTCTCTCTGTGTCCTGTCCAGGATCTGGCTCTGTCCACCGACGAGGCTCTGCCTGTTTATAACCGCTGCGCTGTTCATGCCCTCGTCGCCGCCTACCTCAACCTCATTTGCCAGCTCACCACCGTCCCAGCCTTCTGCCAGCACATTCACGAGGTGTGTGTCTGAGCCTCTTTGTGTGTCTGTGTTTTAATGCTAACTGTTTGTTTATGCCCTGACTTTTTCCTCTGCCGTTCAGGTAATTGAGGTGAGACAGAAAGAAAGCCCTTACCTTTTGCCCGAGGCCGTCTTTGTTGACAGTCCAAAGTATGTACCAGCTGCGTACTGCAACCCACAAGTGTTTAATTTTATATTCAGATACACAGTAATTTTAAATTCCTGCCGTTGAATGCAGTTTCCTTTTTATTCCTAGGCTACATTCTTCACTGGACAAAGTGGAAGGAGGGGTTTTGTTCCTCCAGTCAAAGATCACAGAGAGCCTTGGAGGAAGTGGTTATAACACAGACAGACTTGCTACACCTTATGTCCCTCAGTATACTGGTAAAGAATCTAAGACTAGTTGTTTGGAAAAAGTCTTAATTTTTCTGTTTTTGTGTTTGTATTTCTTCTTTTTTCCGTGCCAGCAGCAGCTGAGATTGTGAGCATTTTTTTCAGGTTGATGATGAAGTTATCTTTCCATTTGTGCACCCCTTCTATTCTTGAAGAAATTGCTTCAAAGTTTGCTTGTCCTAGTTATCCACTTGGACTTGAAGATAGACCCGAAACATTCTGGTGGTCCCCGAGGATCACTGTGACCTCACAAAAAGAGGTTTTTAGCCATAACGAGATAACAAGAGAAAAATATTATTAACGGCTTTGGCCGTTCTCGGCTTCCGTAGAAAAGTGATGAAATCATGACATTTTTTTTTTATTGTAAAGGTCAGCCTTACTATAATATAATACTCTTCTATTATTTAACAGAAGGAGAGATTGTGACCATATTTCATATTTGGTCAGATGGTCTGAGTTGGCCCCATCAATCTTGGGTCCCCACCTTGAAACTGTGTTAACACTTTGTGCAGAGTATGGACACTCGGGTGGTTTGCAGAGGCATATGAACACGAGGTGAAAAAAGCATATTTAAAAAAAAAACTCAATAGATTTTCTGCACTCTGCTTCCAGATGAGGACCGTCTGTCCAAGAGAAAGAGCATCGGCGAGACCATCTCACTTCAGGTGGAGGTTGAATCCCGAAACAGCCCAGAGAAAGAAGAGGTAAAAGAAAGACTTTACAACCTTCCCATGGTCTAGAGCTCAAATGTACCCTGTATAAAGAAGTGTAACATACATTCTTGTTCTGGTCTGCAGAGGACTCCAGCAGAGGAGATCACATTTGAAACCCTGAAAAATGCCATTGGTAAATCCATTCTCTTCATCAGAAGTATCTGTTAACTTTGCATTGACTCTTTTACTTTGAGGCACATGGTGCATTATATCGTCTTTGTCTCCCTCTAGTGGACAGTGTGGGTATGGAGGAGCAGGAGAGGGAGCGGAGGAGACAAGTGGTGGAGAAGTTCCAGAAGGCCCCCTTTGAGGAGATAGCTGCCCACTGTGGTGCCAGGGTACAGGACCCCCCCCCCTTTTTTCTCTCTTAAAAAAAAAAAAAAAAAAAAAAAAAGGTCTTAAATTTATTGTTTTTAATGTCTTCTGTCCCATATAGGCCACACAACTGCAGAGCAAACTGAATCAAATCTTTGAGATCACAATCAGGTAAGGGACAGGTTTGGGATCTGAATAGTCAATAATAGGGGTTGCAGTCATTCTGACTAACAGGATAATGTCTGCAGTTTTTGGCGCTAACTGCTTTGCTTTCTTCCTCTTTCTGTTCAGACCCCCTCCCAGCCCGTCTGGAACCATTTCATCAGGTTACGGCCAAAGCCAGAGTCGATCTGTACCCATTTACGAGATGAAGTTTCCTGACCTATGTGTTTACTAAACCACAGTCTTCAGCAATGTAAGCGTACAGTAAAGCCTTCAAGGACAGACAAAAGATTTGGAAGGGCAACCGATCCTCACTGTAAAATCGTCTTGACCGTGGAATCAAACGGCCACAGTGCACGTGGGACAAACTCAGCTGCAACTAAAGAACACCTCTTGATTAACTTAGCTGTCTGAGATTTTCTTTTAGCCATTGATCACAACAAAAACAAGCTCGCCAGTGTCTGAATTCAGCAGTAAAACAAATGTATTTCACTCACTTCTACTGCATCAGTCACTCATCCCTAGAGACTGGTTAGGGACCCTGGCAGCCACCGGTCTATCAGGAATGATATGTAAGTGGTTGCTGGAGATTGATGCCACTTGCCTGGTGAAATCGGTTGCAAAGAGAGTTCACCTTCAAATAATAGTTGTGCCTAACTGCTGAAGCCAACATGTTTCCAAAGGTGCAGCTTTTACTTTGAAGAAAATTTCATAGCTGCTTAGTAAGTAGTTGGCGAGTGTTTGCAGACAAGCTGGTGTCTTCTGTGCAAACTAAAGACCACCTCCTGCAACTGCCAGCAACTACTTCCTGCCAGTTTGCTGGCATATTCATTGTTCCCTAGCTTTCGGTGATTGCCAGGTGGTCTCCAACAAGTCTCTAGGCCCGTGTGACTGGGGAATGGGATGTCTGTAGAAACTCCACTGGTTGGATTTTCAAATTAGAAATTGCCAAGAACTGTGAGGGGAAAACTTGACCGACTGGATGTTATTTATTGTTTTGAAAATGAGTTGAGTTGTCGCATGCCTGCGACTGGAAACTTTTTAATAGCACTATAATTCTTGGGCTTTTTTTTGTTTATTTTTTTTTTAACTTGTTTGTCCCTTCCAGGGTGCCATACTACATTTGATCACAAAATTAGATTGCTTATTAATATTATTATTATTTGTTTTTTTTAATTGTTTTGATGACCAGAAAGAGTGTATGTGGAACTGAAGCATTTTAATTTACTTGATTGTATTTGTGTGTATGTCTGATTGTTGGATAGACATAAAGGTAATTATCTGCATCTCCCATGCCACTTAGCTGTTGAGCATCCATCTTTTAGGCTTTATTGTATCTTGGTTTTGCCTTCTTAGTGTTAGCCAGAAGTGCTTTTTTTCTTTCTGTTACTTTTACCTAAATATTAGACTAATTAGTTAAAACACACATTGCACCAGTCATGACCACACTAAAGGACTTACAGCTATCAGATCAAATGCTAAAAAAAAAAACTTTTATTTTTTTCCCCTTTCCATATAAATGTGTACATACAGAGGAATATATAAATCTTTAAGCTGATGTACAGCCTACGGATGTTAATGTGCGTGTGTGTATATATATACTGTATATTCTGATTTTAGACTGCCTCTGCATTGGTGGTGTTCGTAGATAAAAGAGAAATCCACTTAGTATTCAGACACGCAATGTTAAAATTTCCAATAAGTAACCAGCAGCACATGAAATCCAAACATCTGAGCAGCCCACAGGAGAAATTTGCATCATCTCAAGGCCAGTATGTCACAGCGACTAACACAGGGTTACCGAGGCGATGCTGGGGGAAAAAAAAGTCACCTTTACTCAAAAAGGTTTCATTACCGTCACCCTGACCTGCATTGTTACATTTACATTCTCAGTCCTGCTGGAATGAGTTTGCACTATGATTTTTCTACTATACCGCAGCTTTTTCAGCTGCACGTCTCAGCACGATTCAAAAACGTCTAAGAGTCCACTGTGTGTGCACAAACACACACACGGCTATAACAACAAAGTATGATGGCAATAATTTGGCACGAGTCTGGCTAACACGGTCCAACTGTAGGTAGCAGATCATGTTTGTGCGTTTTTAAATTGTGCCTGCTGTTGTTGTGGTGCTGTGATGGTTCAGTTTTGTGGCATTTTTAAGAGACCGCCCCTCGCTCTCTCTCCCTCCGCGCTGCTTCTGTGGGTGAACCACACCTGTTCCAGCCATCGACCATCTTGTTCAGGGTAGAAGACGGTGTCTGGTTCATCCCTGTCATGAGCAGTTCGACTGACTCTGTTTTTGTTTTTTCTTTTTCTTTTCTTTTTTTAAATGTCATGTCCTGTGGATATCTGTGTCAGCACATGCCAGTGTATGTGATCGTCTGTTCATGTTTACCCCTTTTTAATCAGTGAGTGAGTGAGTGTATTTATGTATCTGTGCTAACGCTCGTACAGGTGTGTGCGTGTCTGTTTCATCATTACCGAAGACCAAGCTCTCCAGACATGGTTTACAGTTCTGTCCAGTGACTCTTCCCACCACCTTAATGCAGAAAACGCTACTTAAGAGCCGTTTGCAGCTGTCTAAACCTTCCAGTTACACCTTGTAAAATTGTGTTTTGAGCATCTTGAACTTGGCAGTGAAGACCTGTAAATCTATCAGTCCGCGTGTCGTCATTGCATCGCGTAATGTAATATTAACTGACGGTAATCCAAACTTACTTTTTGTCATTACATGTCTGGTTAATAGCTCTGTTTACAATTACAATGTAGTGCTGTAGGTCAAATCTATTCATTCGGTGAACTTTGCACTTTAAAAACTGGAATACCTAGTGAGAAAGGCAGCTTTTACATGGAGAAAATGCCTTACGCGTGTCATACCTGACTTTGCATGCTAGTTGATGTTACCGTGTTGTACAATAAATTTATCTCTAACCATGAAAGGCCTGTCCTGGTTTTCATTTTCCTGCCCTACGGAAACTCTCCAAGACGGAGAAGGGGATCATCGTTTGGCGAAAACCACGTCGACTCGTTAAATCCAGCACCAGTGTCATCTCTGACTGTTCACCGAGTCGCAGTGTTCAAAGTAATGTTTAGTTCAATTATTTCCTGTTGAGGTAATCTGAGTACGTGATCTATCTCCCAGCATATGAATAGCACACTTTTCCTATACTGTAGCATTCACCAGCTCAAATTCACGTCTCAGTATTATGTATTTGGATCATGATGTCACAGTCAGCTGTGAAATTAAACGATCTAGGAATTAAGCAGCTGAAGCGCAGTAGTGCTGATTTTCTGTGGTGATGCCTCGGGTCCAGTGGGTGGCAGTCTCAGTCTGGCTGCATTTTTCATTAAACTATGCACAACCATCCATGGCCCCCATAGATAGTGGAATTGTAATAACTTGTTTATTAATAATTAGACTTTTGAGTCTTGGATAAGGTTTGTGATTTGCGTTTATGTAGCATGCTTGCCTCAGTTTCTCCAGATTTGCATTAAGATGGGTTGTAGATTAGGATGTATAGAAGTGAAAGTCTGACTTTTTCCTGCTCTTATTCTTGGACTAGGTGCTGCTAAACACCAGTATGTCTAAATGGGAATGTTGCCATTTATCTTAAACTACCACTAGTGACACTGGAGCTGAATCAGTCTGTTAGAGAAGGTGCTCCACTGCCTGTCCGGTAAAAGATCCTCACAGGGATCAGGGATACTCCACCACACTATATCCACAAGTTTAGAAGAAACTCAAACTCACCTTGTTGTTAACAACTTTAAAATCGTGTTTCAAGTATATTCTTAGTCTTAATATTCAGAATTTTCAGAATTCAGCTCCGCCTAAATCCTCAGATTTGTCTAAAGACACAGTACTCGGTATTGAGGCACCCCTCATGTCTTCATAGTTTATTTCCAAGGTTGTATTTTTTTTAAGTGACCCCGAGCAACAGTTCTCCGGGCTTTCTGAAGATCTTTTATTTATTTATTAATTTCAGTTGTTAAATTGCGTCACAGTTAGTTCAATGAATTAAAAATGCCCAATAACACACTCTGCTTTTCTCAGCATTGATGTGCTCCGTGTCCTTAAAAAACTTTGAGGAAACTGGACAGGTGGAGGACAAAACAGCATCTGGAAAGCATCTGATTGATAGTGGTTACATTTTTCAGCGTGATGAATGATCCCAAACACAAAGCCAATACAGTAAAACACACAATAAAACGCCACCAGTGATTGATCGGACTTTTGCAGAGGACAGGTGTCGTGCCAAACTAGGTATCCCCGACAGAATTTGTTTCCCGTGCGTCGGGAGCGCGCGCTGGGCTGTCCAAATCGCAGACAAACAGTATCTCACATTCTTGATTTTTAGTTCACAAACACTTCTTATTCTGACTTATTGCTCCTGAAATTTTGGAGGTTTTAGTCTGTACAGTTACAGAAAGATACAAATAATTAACGGACAAAATGTCCTTGGTTTGTTGAAATAATCCGGTCCAGTAACACGTGGGAGCAATAAATGTATCATTTTCTGTTGTAACCCACAAATTGACCGATCATGTAACGACACTCATTTTTCACGTTTTCACTTAAACAGTTCACTACTTACACATCTAGTAATGGAGGCGGAGTTAATTGGATCCGTTGTCCCTGAATGCTCCCGACGCAGGCTAAACTAATGCCGGGGATACCTACCGTGGTACAAACACCGGCACTGAGGATGAAACTGATTGGCTAATCACGCTGTTGCTAATACCCCCACCTTGTTATGCTGATAGCACCTTTTAACGTTAGCTGTTGTACAAGGGGCCTTCCGATGTTTCCCATTTACAAATATGCACACCATCTGTGGTGCGGTGCTATCAGGAACGGCTTGCGGTGACTTTGGCAGCTGAAGGGACCAGGCATTAACCCAGGTACTCTCCTTTAGTGTCTCACCTGCCCAAATTCTCACAACTTGTCATCTCTCATCAAGGTTTACTTAATAAATAATCTTAGGCAGCAAATTGCATTTATTGTTTGCCACAAACAGGATCTTTAATATTATTTTTTATTTACATAAAAACATGACTTTTTAAAACTGTCAGAATAAAGTATTTCCTTACAGCCACCCTTGACCTCGCGGTGACAGTCACTGATCAGCTCGATTCTTCATAACATTAAGATGAGTACGCTCTCACAAAGCTTTGGATTCAAGGCCAAGAAGTTGAAGGCAGTCAGTGGGTGCGTCAGTGGTTTTATTCAGCACAACACTGCCTAGCTTAGGTATTAATGAGAGAAACTTTGGCCCGTGAAAGACATTCAACAACATGCTAAAAGATAGCAACGAGTTTGTGTAATTTACAATTAAGACATGTGGTTACTAACATGCAATGGCTATTTGTCTCTCTGAGCTATCCACCTCCCCTGCTGAATCTTCCATTCATCCCATTATTCTCTTCACATCTTTGACTAAAATGTTCCTGAAGAACTTGGCCAGCTGCCCCTGAGGTTTCTCCTCCCACGGCTTCATAAAGCCGCCATTGCGTTTGGATGCAGGTGGGCTGCCCCATCTGAAGTGACTCATCTTATAGGTCCTATCTTTCCTCTCCTGCAAGCTCAAGGGGCTTTGTGATTTGGAGCTGTCCCTGGCCCTCAGCAACCCCTGATTTTCATTACTTCCTCCATCAATGTCCCCCTCCGCTTCATCTTCGCTACTGCTCAGCTGCCTGCGAGCCTGAAAGGGAAAACGGCCCTCAGAGGAGCTCCCTCCTTCCAGAGAAGAGGCAAAGACTTTAACGGGTCGGCGTTTACGGCCTGAGGGCTTCCCCCAGCGGAAGTGCTCCATTGAATAGGAGCGTCTCTCGTCACTGCGGGCCCTCAGCTTTGGCTCTCGCGTCTTAAATCCTGCTGGTTTGCCCCAGCGGAAGTGCTCCATTCTGTAGGAGCGCCGCTCATCGCTGCGGACTTTCGGATTTGACTCGGATATTTTGTCATGGGAAGCCAGTGTGGCTAGAATAACTCTGAGTAAGAGGTCATCATCATCATCATCATAATCATCACCACCACCACCAGCATCAGCATCACTGTCAACCTTCATGGCCAATGCACTGAGCTCTGGGATTTCAGTCTGGATCACAGACATGCAGAGGTGAACACAGTCCTGTGTGGAAGAAATAGCAAAGATCATAAGTGTCATACAGAGCAGGAAGACTTGGCGGTTATTTATTCTGGTCGGATGCTTGAATTAGACTAAACAACAAAAAAA
Organism: Pelvicachromis taeniatus; assembly: GCA_015108175.1. Classification (NCBI taxonomy): domain Eukaryota; kingdom Metazoa; phylum Chordata; class Actinopteri; order Cichliformes; family Cichlidae; genus Pelvicachromis; species Pelvicachromis taeniatus. The sequence goes on from VURO01048140.1 coordinate 81,147, forward strand.
TCGAATCACTTTTTATAACACAGTTTGCTTATATGTATCTAGATGTTCCAGATTCATGCTCTTTCCATCAATGATTTCAAGAGTGAATGATGTTTTGGTGTCAAGAATAAGTCCACTGTAGGTGCTCATCCCGACTGAATGTTCAAAAGAAATATCCAGATCACAAATGTAACATTACTCACTTTAGCAATTTGGACAACTGCAAAGAGGGTTACTTTAAAAAAAAAAAAAAGCCCCCAGGGAGCTGCTGGTGAAGTCATAAGACTTAGCATAGAAAATAAATCCTCAAAACAAACAAGAAACAAACAAAAATTCCCTTTATTGCTTACGGGCTGTCAAAAATTACAGATGACTTTTCTAGGTTTTAAATTAAGTGCTGCATCTATAAAATAACTGCAGCTTGTTCTGTATCCAAGCACTCTCACTTTAGGCTATTATCACATGGACAACCCAAGAAACAAGTAATGTCTTACATTTAAGGACAGTGTTGATTAATCTTTTCAGCTTTCACATATTTGTCAAAGACTGAAATTGTTCATTATCACCACAGATCTCCTGGCTTTGCTGGGGAAAAGGAACTAACATATGTTCTGTGAGTTTAAATTTCCATTTTCCAAGTATTTTTTTGAAATACTTGGAAAAAAAGTAGATTCGTGGCCTTTATAAACATGAAGCGATAATTTTGATTAAAATCCAACTGAAATATATAAAATCAAAGATTTACTTACATTTAATTTAACCAGATTCCATTAAATATAATGGTTTTCATTGTACTTATGGACACTGTACTTACATTTTGGGCATAAACATGCTTTATATGTGATATCTCTTTACCACTTATAGACGAAATGCGCGATATAGGGGTCCAATGAATTTTCTTGGCCAATGATGACAGTCTAATGGAAGAGAAATGAGGCAGGGCTGTTCGACCTACCAGTATCCTTGCCTTGTTGCTCAGGTCCTTGCAGATGGAGTTGTCCCAGCATACTGACTCAAACCCAGGGATGCACACAAATGCCATCACTGCCACTAACAACCAGCAGTGGCACACCATCTTCAGCCCAGTGCACAGGACACCAACTCGACTGCGGTGAAGCTGCAGAAGTGAAGCCACAGTGGGGAAAGCTTTGAGTCTCAGCAGACAAAAATATTCATTAGTCATCTTGAAATGTTGTTTTGTGAAGAAATACAGTAGGTGTCTCTTAATAACTGCGCTTGCGTAACACTTTCCTCCTGTCCTTATGTAACGTGACGTGTATGAACACTACCTTTGAAATAGCCAGAGAGGGGAGCTTGTGTAGCTGCGTGTGTCATGGCTGAATAAGTGTGAACTCAAACACCAATAGTCTCTTTTTGGTGTTTGTTTATCAGGGGCACATGCATTTTATTTTGAAAGTGTCAAACATGTGGCAGTATTTTTTATTTTTTATTTTTCAAAGGATGAACCTTCAGCACTGAGGACTGTGTGAAAATGATCAGCAGGACTGATGAGGTTCAAAACAGAGGAGGGACAGGGCAGGGTCTTTTGTTCCTTTGATTCATTTCATGTTGGATTTAGACTGAATATATGTGAAGATAATAGATTTGAAGATTTTTTTAAATGATGATTTGATTTTTTTTTAAAGGAATCTACATCTAAGGACCTGTATGTAAAAGTAAATACCCCCTAATCCTAATAACTGGTGTACCACCCTTGGCAGGAAGAAGTGCTGGAATTTTGATTCACTCTTCTTTGCAGAATAGTTTTAATTCAGACACATTAGAGAGTTTGAACCTAAACAGTCTGTTTAAGGTCATGCCAAAGCATCTCAATCTGATATAAGTCCAGGCGCTCACAAGGCCTCCCCAAAAACCTTCATTTAGGTTTTTTGAGCTGCTCAGCAGTGGACCTGCTGGTGTGTTTAACTCAAGTGTTGTCGAACTTCAAGACATGAACTGATGGCCTGACATTCTCCTTCAGGATGTTATGTTTGGGAAGCAGAATTCACAGTTCTATCAAACCCTAAAGTAGCAAAAACCATCAGACTACCACCACCATGTTTGCCTGTTTGTATGATTTTCTTTTTATTTAATGTTGCGTTAGTTTTACACCAGTCGAGTTTTTAACGTGACTCTAACCTTCCAAATAAAATGTCTTTTCAGTCCACAAAATATTTTCCCAGAATTCTTTGGGATCATCAAGATGTTTTCTGGGAAATTTGAGACGAGCCTTCGTGTTGTTTTTGGTCAGCAGTGGTTTTGACCTTTTACTCTGTCTCTTTCTTTTACATCATGAACTCTCTGGCTGGTGAAACTGAACTCCGCTTTTCAAAGGATGTGATTAATCGCAGTTAATTTGTGATTTAATATAATGTATTTTCTATTAATGTGGGTTTTATGTGTCCAATATAAAAATTTGTGTGATGACGTGAAAGTGTGACAAATATGCAAAAACAAAAAACTGAACGAAAAATACAAAATCAGACAGGGGGAGAAATAGTTTTTCATTGCACCGTTCTGTGTCTGCAGAGAGCAAACAGCTCTGATCCTGATGTCACTGCCTACTGCTGCAGAGCTGTGTTATGCTACTGCCAATAAATTTAAGCTTCCTTTTGTGAAAAGACGAAGAACTGATGCAACTTTTGTCATTCAGCAACATTCGTTTTGACTGTGTATTGAACACAGATGTAGCTACTTTGACATCACCCACTGGTTTGTGAAGTTCTGCCTTGAAGCATTTTTCTGTCATTATCTTAATTTTGAAGTCGGACGTGATAAATATAAGGTGGATTTGCCCAAACTGCATGCTAGGACATTAAGGATTTTTCTTTCTTTCTTTCTTTCTTTCTTTCTTTCTTTCTTTCTTTCTTTCTTTCTTTCTTTCTTTCTTTCTTTCTTTCTTTCTTTCTTTCTTTCTTTCTTTCTTTCAGCCTGTTGCAGCGTACAGACAGAGATTGAGAGAACAGAGAGAACAGTATTGCTG
>VURO01048140.1:86957-97159 GCA_015108175.1 Pelvicachromis taeniatus
TTAGTGTAGCCTTAATTTCCTGCTGTTAGCTAACGGCAGAGGCACTTGTTGTGGTCTTCTGCTGTTGTAGCTTGGGTGTAACGAGTGGTTACTTGAGTTACCGTTGCCTTCCTGTCAGCTCGAAGCAGTCCGGCCATCCTCCTCTTACTTCTGGCCTCATTACGGCATTTCCACACAGAGAACAGCACCTCACTGGATACTTTCTCTTTTTTGGCTCATTCACTGTAAATCATAGAGATGGTTTAGAGATGGGTAGATCAGCAGCCTGTCCAGCACCAATAACCATGCCAGGTTCAAACTCGCTTAAATCACCTTTTTTCCACATTCTGATGCTCAGTTTGAACCTAAGAAGCTCGTCTCGATCATCTCCGCACGCATAAATTCAATGATTTGCTGCCATGTGATTGGAAGATTAGATATATGCATTAACAAACAGCTAACAATGTGGTCAGTGAGCATATATACTATCTAAACCCAAAATTGGAAGACTGCTTGTGAAGATATTTTAGCATCTGTTTTGAATTTGATCTATTTTTGTTCACAAAGAATAGTTCAGTCTCTCCCTGCTCCTCAGTTTCTGAAAATGAGCCAAAGAGCTTCGTGTCAGGAATTCCTGGCTTTCTCTGTTGTTACATGTTAAATAGGGCTGAGGTGACTGTGTGGAAAAGTCATTCAGAGTCAGCGCTCCTTGGTCTGCTTTGTTTATCTCATAGTCCCTGTAAAGCTTTGAAGCTTCTAATGCTGTAGTTGATCACGGTGGAGGTTTCCAGCTCTGGAGAAGCAAAACACCCCCAGACATGAATCTTCCCACCTCGGTGCTTCACCGTGGGTTTGATACACTGTGGTGTCATTATTCCTCCTGCTCATCTCCTTTACATACTATTTTCTGATACTCCCACTAATCTCCTAATGGATTGATCAGCAAATAGCAACATTTTCCATCCTTTACTGTGAAATACGAGGGTACGCCGACACCAAAACTGCAGTCTCCTTGTGAAAGGACCTCTGCTGATTGGAGTCTTGCTTTCTTTATTTAGAAAACTTTGTAGCTTCAGTCTCTCGGAGCACAGTGTATTGATCTTCCCTTTGGGTACGCCTGGACGTGCTTTGACCACAGCTTATCCCGTTTTCACAAAGTGTTTTAGAGAGCCATGCACTGCCACACTTGGAAAATAGAAAATTTGATCAGTAACAGATAGAAAAACAAAGAAATTATTACAGTAATCGTGTTAAAGCTTTGGCTGAATTGTGACTTAAGCATAAAATGCAAAATACTGATTGTTTAAACACTCTCGTACAAGATTCAATCTTTAAAATATCTTGGCCCCCTCAGGTAAACCATTAAAAGCTCTAATGTTGCACTAGTATGCCTAAATGTATAATCAATATCTCTATTTTATATACAACATTTTGTCACAAAATATTACCTCTGTTTTTAGGTAATGATGCCTAGTTTCTATGAATATCACCGATACACACCAAAGACTGAAAGGCTACTAGTTACTTAGATGACTGTGTTTCCGGGCAGGCTATAGTTACATCACAAAGGAAGAAAAAAAGATAAAACCCTCCAGATCACAATTCTTTTGCACTGCCTAAGGCTCGGATAATCATCAGTGATAAGGAAGTATAACTCTTTGGTTATATTTAGGGGTATGATGTTTGTAGCTTGAAGGCGAGACAGGAAGTGGCATTCTGAAGTGGGAGCTATTCTCTGCAGTTTTAACCTGCTTAACCTCCATGTGGCCCTGCTCTGCAGGTGGTGTTTGTTCTGGACAGCGCCTGCTTGTGAATTTGAGTCATTACTGGATGCGAATGCTAAAACAAAAAGGACATGCTTGCTAAGCCTCCTCTTCAGTGGAGAAATAAAGGTTATAACAAACAGAGATGATGCATTTCTACAGCACTTAGGAGTGTAATTCAGCTCCCTGCTGATGTTGATTGCTTCCACTATTTAATAACACTGCAACCCCAAGGCAGGTCTGTGCAGGATGTGAATCACCACCAAATAATAACTCTGTCTAAACACCTGCCATTTAAGTATTATCATCTCATTAATCCATTTTAGGTTTTAGAAGTATTACAGATTGGTTCTGGAGGAGAAACGCGGCTCGTTCCTTCATTAAACTGTACAGCTTCGCAGTGAATGAGTGTTCATAGCCAGCGTAAATGAGTAACGTCATGCACATTATTGGAAGTGTCCACACATTAATTCATGTGTAGTATTTCAGCTATTTTTGAGAATGTACTCTAGTCAGTCTCCCACTCATGATATAGCATCAGCAGCGTCTGTCTCCTCCTGTGGCCCCCTGTTTATTGCTGTTGGGTTTCTGATGGCTAGTGGGCATTTGTTATGTGGATCTTATTCTTACCATTGAGTTGGTTTTCTAAGCACCTGTCCTTTGCAATGTGGAATCATTTTATTGCACTGAGAATAGTTATTGCTTTAGTGGATTTCTAAATATAATTACATCCATCATGAGTACTATATTTTGTCTACTACTCCAAAATTTACTTCTTCTTCTGTCCTCCACCTTCACAGTTTCTTCAATTGTTTTAAGGCCACGCTGCACACCATTTCATGGTCCGGGTGAGTGTCTGTCTGTGTTTCCTCCAGGCTCTGGTCTCCACCCTTGGGTGGAGCCTGATCAGCCTGTTCATTGCCCACACCTGCTACTAATCTCCAGGACTGTATATAAGACCAGTGCGCTCAATGAACCTTCGCCAGATCATCTGCGAACTTGTATTCTTGTTGTGCTGACTGTGGTGGCTCCTGTGTTAGAGTAACCCTTGGATCATCAACTCACCTTTGAAGTTTTCACACATTCCTGGATGCTGGTTTTCCAACTTTTTCACAGCCACAGTTCACACCAGCTCAAGTCCTCTCGCTTTGCCTCCCTGCCTTTGTCGCTCCATACTCACTGGATCTCTGGACCATCACTAAACGGACACTCACCCAGATCTCATCGTCTGCCTCCCCCCCACACCATCACCTACCTGCTCACAAGTTAGACAGCAAAGTGCACTCATACGTTAACCGGTCATTCCGCCATTATTCCACCTGCCACCTGTTTCCACCTGCCACCTGATTAGAGTCACTGTTACAGTGACTCTAATCACCCTTCCTCGAACCTCGACCACTTTCCTGAAAATCAACTGTAGAGCCTGCGACTGGTTTTCAGCTTCTGCAGTAGACCTTCACCATAACTATTTTTCTTGTTCAGAAATTCATAGTATCTCATTTTGTGTGTCAGTAAATCATTAACATTTAGAAACGCACTCTGCCTCCATCTGTATCTGCATATTGGGTTTACTCTCTTGTTCTGGCCATACTGCCAAGACAGTTTTTGGCTACTTTATCCAGTTGGTGCAAAAGTTGTGTAGATTTAGATTTTATGCTTGAATGAGTCATAGGTGAGGGTTAAATGGCTTAAGAAACACTGAAAATGGCCAGGCACAAGCACTGCAGTGAAAATGAGTGAAAAAGTAACCAATGTAAAAAAAAAAACACTTTTAGGAAATTATTAGAGACCTGGCTCGTGGGAAAGTACATCAAAAATGACGAGTGGCTCGAAACCTTTGCACAATAAACAAACCATTGGATGTAAACAGAGAGTAGCAGGTTTACTATGATCAGCAAAAACATCCCAGCCCCACAGAACTTAGTGTGCTGGACATGTTTGACTGACTCCCTCATGTTTGACTGACACTTGCATCAGCAATACCCAGTACAACGAGGCCTCATAGGAGACAATAATAAGAGCAGCATGGAAAAGCTTCAGGCTAGCAAGTTAACAACACAGCTGACAAAACACATTCAACCCAAGGTCACTGTGAGCTTTCACGTGTGTCATAGTTTTAAATGAGTGGACTGTCAAATGTTATGACAAAATGAATTAACACACAGGGAACATAAACTTCTGCACACAAGGACACTATATTGCCTAAAGACTTTGAGGATCTTGTGTTTAGCTAGTTTTGTAAATTGTTCCCAATCTGACTTAACAGTAATTCCTGTGCTACTGCGCTGTAACCTAATCCCACAGGAGTCCAGGCAATTAGGCAATAATGTTTCTTCGTGCCCTCGCTCCTGCATATCAGTAGGTCGTTCCCTGGAGGTTTTCTCCAGTTATTTAAATCCTCATTGACTGTCTGCAAACCTCTAACCCAGATATTGATTGTTGGACAGCATCACTTTGAATGTGTCAGCTGTTTGAATGCATTTTGAAAGGAGAATAAATCAATGCCAATGTTCGCTCTTGCAGACTTCAACCGACATTAAAAAAAAAAAAAAGGTTCATGAGGTCTCAGATGAGAAAGCTCTTCCACTGATATTTTCCATCCTGCAAAGTGTACTGATCTGCAGTGAGTCTGAGTTAAGTACACAGAAATTCAATACAAAGGGTGCTTGAATGCCCAATTTATAAATCAATTTGGAGGGTAAGGGGATTTAACACCTTACCTGTGTCCTCAGGTGTCATTTGAGTTATTATTGCATTCATATATATTACCTAGAAATAAGTTTCTTATGGGTTTTGTTTTTTCACCCTTTCATCATGCTTAATAGTTAAGAATTCTAGAAGATCATCCTACCATGTATTTATTTCCTTCAAAGTAATCTTTCGCTTCTTTACAGCAGAACTCCTTATACATTCAATTCAATTCAATTGTATTTATAGTGCCAAATCACAACAACAGTTGCCTCAAGGCCCTTTATATTGTAAAGTAAATACCCTACAGTTATACAGAAAACAGCAAAAAAAACCCAGATGACTCTCAAGTGCATTGGTGATAGTGGGAAGGAAAAACTCCCTTTTAACAGGAAGAAACTTCAGGCAGAACCAGGGAGGGGTAGTCACTGGCTGCGACCAGCTGGAGGTCAAAAAAACAAACATAAAAGTTTTCATAGGACTGTGCAGTCCTGTGAAATATGAAGTACACCCTTATTGCTTCCATAGGAGCCAAGTGTTGCTAATCAAATGCACTTGATTAGCTGATCATTAGCAAGTGTTAGCACCTCTATAAAAAATATGGGTTTTTTTTTCAATTTTCTTTTCTGAAGCATTCAGGTCTGCGTTAACACAATGCCACCACCCACGAGTAGTCATTCCAGCAAAATCGCAACAAGGTCGGACCATGCAATGCTCTGAGAAACTGGAAAAGCAAACCAAGAGATCTATAGACCTTATTATAGACCTAAGCTCATGAAAGTACAAACAGAAAAACACTGAACAAGTATGGTTTACTTTGAAGGGTCGCCACAAGAACGCTTCTTATTGCTAAAAAGAACATGGCAGCGTGGTTTAGGTTTGAAAAGATAAATCTTTTTAAATGACAAAACGTCTGGAAAAATGTCTTTCAGACACATGAGACCAAAGAGGAAATGTTTGGCCATAATGCACAGCACCATGTTACGTGAAAATCAAACACAGGATATCAGTACAAACACAAACTGTGAAGCACGGTGGTGGAGGGGTGACCCACCACCTTGTGGGCACCTTATGCAGGTTAAGACAACAAGCACAGCCGTGAATCTACAACAGAATGGCTGGAAAATAAAGAATCATGGTGCTACAATTACTCAGTCAAAGTCCAGACGTCAGCCTGAATGAAATACTGTGGTGGGACCTTAAAAGAAATCCTTAAAGGCAATACGTTTAGAAGAGCGGGCCAAATTCCTCCACAGTGACGTGAGAGACTTCCAGAAAATGATTACTCCAAGTTATTTCAAATTATTGCTTCAAAAGTCAAGGGGCAGAATCCTGTGGCGTACACAGCGTCCTATGAAGCCTCTCTGTTTTTAGGACTACATTTTTTCTGATTTTCACACAGTGAGAGCGAAGCTTCTCACAGGTGGTGGCATTAAAAACAAACCAACAGACAAAAAAAACTAAACAGAAAAATCGAATGCATAAATAATATCATTTGATATTTTTTGTTCGATTTTGTTGAACTTATAGTGCCTCCTTTCTTTTGTTCTCACAGGTTCCAGTGCAGGAAGTAGAAAGCATGTGGTCACTTTAAGTTTGATTGTGGACAGTGAAAGAAAAATGAAAGCCATGTCTACACAAAGGATGTGACCATATTTTTACACCTTGGAGTTATTTGGAGGGTGTGATTTATATAATAAGTGAATCATAAAAAAAATGTCATGCCACCTTTTTATTAGTCAGTTAGGCGTCTTGTTCCTTTCCAAGCATCTCCGCTCAGTCACAGTGACTTATTTATTTCCCCACCAAGCAGCAGAGTAAGCTATTACATCAAATATTAAAGCTACCTATTCTACAGATGACTGTGCCTGTAAACTTTTACGAACTAATTATAGACTTCAGCTGAAATATTTGCCACTTTTCTAACTGTCCAGAGCAATCCATGAAAGCCGAATGTCAGGCTGCGCAGCTGTGCGTCATGACCAGGCAGACGTCACTTCAAGGTATAAAAAAGATTATGGAGGGATATCCCATATGGAAAATGTGACTCGCTTTCATTCCTTCCTTGCGTCACAGGAGGAGAAAGCTGAGGTTAGAGAAAACAGACTCATGTAAAGGAAAGTGAGAAGCCATGTTTACATGCTGCAAAAGGTTAGAATGGTCAGATATTTTCAAAAGCTACATTTTCTATAACTACTGTGGAGATGTTTTTAAAGTTATCCCCTTTCAAGGTGTGTTTTTTTCTGGGTGGGAAACGCACGTCTAGAGCGTCTGAAAAAACAAGACAGAGAGATAGAATGTGTGTTTTTCAAAAGTTTTTATTTATGTGGCCATGGCCTCAGCAAGTAAATAAAATATACCTCTTGTCATGGATCAGGGCTTTAAAGGCCATAATGGCTAATACTTAAACCCGCTACAGGTTAAAGAAAGTTTAACAAAACACCTACAAGGTTCTTTATCCCAGGATGAACTTTTTTCACACCATCAAATCCCATAGCATAAGCTTCAGAGAAAAACTGCTCTGGCTTTAAGCCAGGCATGTGCTTGCCTCAGGCAAAGCGATGGACCCTGGTTCATCACACAGCAGGCGAACACAGCTCGAGAGTCGTGTAGACGTGTGCATTAGAGTTTAGCTTATAAAGATATAAACATGCTGTCTGCGAGTACCAGACCTTTAGAGAGTTTTCTTTTTATTACAGCTTAGTTGACACATTTATTACTCAGATGATTATTATGATTTGACTCATAAATGACTGCTATGCTTTTCTGGCATGCACTAATCCTTTGTCACGTCTCCAGCTGTTCAGCTAATTCTTTTCACACTTGTTTTTGTGAAGGGGCTTCTTTTTGTTTCTGCTGGGAATTCTTTGTTCTCAAAATGTGAGTAATATGTATTTTGATTTGTAGGCTTTTATGTCTCATAAAAAAGAGCAGATGCATAAAGTTGGGATATTTGGATTGGGTTGATGAGTGGACATTTATCTATACTCATCATGGGAATAAATGTCATGGTAAATATTTGAATTGTTCTTTTTCAACGGTTCAATGTTTGTGCAGCATACAACTCTAAGGACTTTTAAAAAAATGAATTGGGCGCACAAGTTTAAACTTTTTGGGGGATAAAGCAGACGACATTAATCTTCTGGATTAACCACATGTTAGTGGTTAATCTAATATTTGCCTCACAGCAAGAAGATCCTGAGTTCAAGTCCACTATTAGGGCAGGGCCTTTCTGTGTGGAGTTTGCATGTTCTCCCCGTGTGTGTGTGGGTTCTGTCCGGGTACTCCGGCTTCCTCCCACAGTCCAAAGACATGCAGTTAGTGGGGTTCGGTTAATTGGTTATTCTAAATTGCCCAAAAGTGTGAATGTGAGTGCGAATGTTCTATGTGTTATCCCTGTGACAGACTGGCAACCTATCCAGGGTGTACCCTGCCTATTGCCCTAGGACAGCTGGGATAAGCTGTGTTTGAGTGTGTAGCGGCAATTTTCTGATCTTTTGGTGCTTCTGCAGGGCAGCTTGCATACAATTCAGTAGTAAAAAACAAAGAGGTGGATGTAAAAAAAAAAAAGAAAAAAAAAATTTATTCCACATCTACCACCAACACCTTACAACAACAAAATAGATCAACAAAGCAGGACAAATTTAGCGAGCATAATATCTGAAATTACAACAGAAACTTAAATAATCAAGATTGAACATGACGAATAACACAAATTACGAATTAAATGAAACATGGCTCAACATATTCAAGTGAAATATTGGCCTGAGTTCTCCACGGCTCTAATAGAGTGAAAACTCACTGATGTTCAGTCCATTTATGGCTTTATAGATCCAACAAGGCAAGCGTGCAGTCTTTAAAGGTCATGTAAGACTGGGTGAGTTCAAGTGAATTTACCATCAGTCACAATTATGTCTAAAACAGACAAATTGCATCTGAAAAACCTCAATCTACAGGTGACCTTCAGCAGAGTGATAACTGACGCCTTTCAGCCCCACGCGCTCCTTTTACATGACTGTCTTTGTTTTGTATTGCTTTTTATTTGTAACCAGAAGAGAAAGTCAAAGACCGGTGTATGAGGGTTTGGAGTATAGATATGGATAAGATACATATGTTTATAATTTAATTAAATAAGGTAAACTGCTGTGGTGTTACTGAAGCCCAGGTTGCTTTGATTGAGACCTGTCTGTATTTTGGGGTCAGGTGTTCCTCATCTTGCTATAACAGCTACCAAGTCCTTCTGGGAAATCTAATGAACATTGCCAACAAGCTTGTCTGCTGGTGGAAGCATGAAGTGCTGAGAAATCCCCTGGTAGAGGCTGTGTTGACTTTATATTTAATAAAACGCAGCATCCCAAATCCTCGCCGACATTGTGAACACACTGGACTTCTGCTTGTCTCTGCTCTTCCTTCAGACTCTAGGACCTTAATTTTTTTTTTAATTTGAAAAGAGGTTTTGGACCTCAGTCCATTTTTTTTCTCCTTAGCCCAGGTAGGATGCTGGTCTAAGATCAAGACAGCTCCTTTCCTGAAGACACATGTGTGTTGTGGCTCTTGGTGGACTGACACTACCCTCAGTCACTCCTTGTGGAGCGTTGCCAACTTCTTGAATCAGTTTCTCAAGGCTGCTGCTTGTGCATTTTTTCCTTCCACACTTTTCACTACAGTCAACTTTCCATTAATATGCTTCAATAGAGCCAGCCTTTTCAGCAATGACCTTCTGTGGCTTACCCTCTTTGTGGCAACTGTTGATGATCTGGGCCACTGTCAAGTCAGCAGTCTTCCTCGTGACTTTGGATCACTTCCACCAAGCCCGGGTTCAAACTCAGAACCTGTCACGGTTAACAAGAACATGGACTCAAATACAGGACTGAGACACAGGCAGCAGTTTATAGATTTTATTCATAGGTAACACTGAAACAGAGATGATTAACTCAGGTAAGAGCAGCTCCAGCAACATGACAGGGGATTCTTTCTGCAGGAGAGGGAGACAAGAGGAGATCCTGGTAAGTTAAATGGCAAAAGTTAAGTTAAAGCAAGTTAAATGGGTGGAACAGAATTTTAGAAATGTAACTTCCCAATTGCGCTGTACATTATACAATGACAATGAAAGAGTCCTTGTTCAAACCAACTTTACCAGCCAGTGTGAAGCAGGCAAGCGTGATGAGATCTTCCAGGAGAGATCTTACTGAATAAGCCAGCTTCAGTTAACGAAAGGGCAAACAAGGGCAAGCAACAACAACAATCAGATTACTGATAGCATATTCTAAACAGGACAAATGAGTTCAGCAGAGGGCCTGATTACCCCCATTGGTGACAATGATCTGATAAGGAATGTATGCACCAGCCAGTCCTTAAATGCTGCCTTAAAAGCCCAGCTGAAACCCAGGAATACCAGAAAGGGACAGAAAATCCAACCCACCACTTCACTCTGAGACTGAGACAGAAGAAAAAAGGAGGGAACTCTCTGGGGTCAGCTGGGACCATGACACTTCCCTGCTGTGGGGCAACAGTGCTGACCACAGAGTAGCAGATGAGCAGCATCAGAAATAAAAAGAAATGGAAAAAAATCCAGAATAGACGCGACACAGGACCTGAGAGATGCACCTGACCCTTCAGTTGATCTGTCGAATTTTCACTGAAGCCTCATTAGAAATACTTCAACTCTACTGCTAAATTCAGGAGGTCATGCCCTTATTTTCTTAGCTTACTTTTTTTTTTTTTTTTTTTTAATTTTTTTTTTTTTTTTTTTTTTTTTTAAATTTTAGTTTG
>VURO01048141.1:27603-58226 GCA_015108175.1 Pelvicachromis taeniatus
AAGTCCTTGGGTGGCCCACCTAAGTCAAGTATATATGGGAAACACTTGTATCACCATGCTCAAACTCAAAATTTTCCGTTTTGGAAACTGTTCTCAGATCTTAAACTTAAGCTGCTCGTTTGTGTGTCCTCAGACCGACGGTGCCTCTGCTGTGCTCATCATGTCTGAAGAGAAAGCTTTGGCTATGGGTTACAAGCCTAAAGCCTATCTCAGGTATCTAAACCTTGTCTTCTTGGTAGATTAGCAGTAATTTCCATAATAATTTATTATTTTGCATAATATGCTTATCTAAATGTTTTATCCTGTCAGAGATTTTGTCTATGTGTCTCAGGACCCCAAAGATCAACTGCTTTTGGGGTGAGTCGCTACTTCCTACTCATTAGATTTGATTAGATGGTGTTTTTCTTAACTGTCTTTTATTATTATTTTATTTGAGGAATATAAAGGGGAAAAAAAAGACTTATTCTACCTGCATGCTTTCTCTGTTTGACTCTTTCAGGCCAACGTACGCTACACCCAAAGTCCTGGAACGTGCCGGCTTGTCCATGAGTGATATTGACGTCTTTGAGTTTCATGAGGCATTCGCAGTAAGTTATTACAATATATTTCAGGGGGGAAAAAAAAGTATGCGAGTCTATGTGATCCATCAATATTCTGTCCGTCTCCGCCAACATTTCTGTGTTTGCCTCTAATCGAGTTTCAGCATGTTGTCATGTACAGTATAAATGTTGTCCACGTGCTGGAGTAAAATTTGACGCGTCTGCTTCATACTCAACACAGTTGGATCAATAGAGATCAATTTCCAGGCTGGTTTCCATGGCAACTCTGTGGATATATATTTGTGTGTGTTTTTCAGGGTCAGATCGTGGCAAATCTGAAGGCTATGGACTCGGATTGGTTTGCCCAGACGTACATGGGCAGGAAATCGAAGGTAAAGATGGCTGTTGGTCATCTGTTTGCTTTTTCTCAAAAACTAGATCCACGCAGCTCACCTTGATGCTTGCAGCATACTACAAACATGAACAGCCACAAAGAATTCAATATGCGCTTAGATAACAATTATTTTTACACAATCGCATCAATGTATCGTAATGCCTTTCTCACTTAACTGCACTGGGGTCATATAAAAGTTCATGTGAAAGTAGGGAGCTATTGCCTGATCATTTACCTTCTTGGGAAAACTGCTAGTGTTACAAGGCTTCTGATCAAGCTGCCATAGACTGACTATTAAGTTATGGGCTACTGTTACTTAGCTCGGTTAGCGCACTGCATCCAAAGATAGCAGTGTTAATGTAGCCTTGAAACCTTTTAAATGGGGAGCTCAAACGACCACTGAAGGAGCTGGAGTTTTGCACTGTAGCCCTCGCTTTATTTTATAGCCCCAAAGATTGCTGATTGGCGGACATGTGGACAATATCTGTTTGTTTTGTTTACTTAATTTATTGTTAAGAGCAGCAACAATTTTTAATGTAATGAACAACTTAACAGTTGTCAGATAATAGGCCAGTGGTTTATAGTTTGTGTTGCAGCAGTTGCATTCCTGTTTCGATCTCAACATGAACTGCTGCCTACCTGGACACTACCAAAGCCTGCTCGCATATGACTGGCCAGTGCTAGTCAAACCATACACACCAAAAGGTTTTTGGTGCCTAGAATCCTGACTCTTGCCTTTAGATTCACTTATAACCGTTTGTAGAGATCACGTGGACATCTTCAGCTGAAATCGATTCACCTGAGCTGATGTCTCAGTGGAGTTTTCACTGGTGTTAATTTCACTTATGACCTGATGCTCGCTGTGTGTGCAGGTTGGGTCTCCTGCCCTGGAGAAGTTCAATATGTGGGGTGGTTCTCTGTCTTTGGGTCACCCATTCGGTGCCACTGGCTGCAGACTGGCAACCGCAGTAGCACACCGACTGAAAAAGGAGGGAGGACAGTACGGACTGGTAGCAGCTTGTGCTGCTGGAGGACAGGTAACACACTCTGATTTTACAAGTTAAAATTCCCAGTCTGATGAGATTTGTTGTGACTGAGAGATTCAAATTTGTAGACCTAGTAATATATGTGTGTATTAAGATCACTTAAGACACTATTTTGTAGTATAATTCTTTTTTTTTTTGTCTATTCCAGGGTCATGCCATGGTGATCGAGGCCTACCCCCAGTAATACAGTTAAAAACCATCGGGACAGACAAAAACACACATACTAACATCGAAAAAACAGAGTGTACATATGGCCACCACTTTGCCTTGATGGGAGAACAGTCAGATACAGTATGAGTGACTCTGAAGGATCTCTTGTAAATGTAACTTTGCTTAGGAGCTTTTGAATTTAAGCAGATTGTCGATGAGGAATGTTTGCTTTGTTTTGTGGACTCGAGCAGTGTCTCGAGAGCATTATCAGCAAATCCAGCATAACATAGCAAAGTTTTAGCTCTAAGAAGAGCAACAGTGATCCTAATGTAATGTTTGTAATACGCTGTAATAATTTTTTTTCTTACAGACTGTTGGAATTAAATGGTGTGGTAATCACACTGGGACTCATTTCTGTTTCAGTTGTTTCTGCTTAACTTTTGTACTAAAGACATCAGATTTTTAGCTAGCAGTAAGAAATAATGTGTAAATAGCAATAGAATCAAATGTTTTTATTTTGTTAAGAGAATTTCACTGTGGATCTGATCAATAAGAGTTTCAGTTGGATGAGGTAAGAGTTTAGAACTCAGAACTTAAATGGTATTATGTCGAATGGCCAGCAGGGGGTGACTCCTGTGATTGGAAGAATCCTGACGACTTTCATAGTTTCAGGTCGAGTTTAATCAAACATTAAGTCCATTAAAGAGTAAAAGTGACTGAAAAATTTCATTTTCTTTAGAGTTTTTGTAACAAATCACAGAATTTTGGGGAAATAGTTGAGTTGACTCTGCAATATAGGTACAGATGCAAACAGAAATTGAAACACTCTGTCTTGTAATCATGTAGAATTTCGTATGTTAACAACATTGCTCTTTGTTCCTAACATTTTGCCTCCCTTCTTGGTGAGATTTGCATTTTTTTTTTCTGCTGATAGAAGGCCTCGATGCACGGACAACAACTTCAAGCAATGTGTTGATCTTTGTTTTATTCAGCTGGGACTGAAACTATTGTGAGGAGGGGGAAAAAAGATCAATCTATAGAAAGCTTTGTGCTGCAGATAACAGAATTTGGGTAGAGGGGGTGCAGAGTCTACTCTTAGAGTCTTAACAGCTTCCTAAATTTGCATTGCCAAATTTCTTTCTTTATTTTTTTATTTTGCATTTGCATCCCGGCCTCGTTCCAAGATGTGTCAGCAGTAGACTGTCTTCGGATTCCGCAGCACTTAATTGATGGTGAATAATGCTGTCTGCTTCTGACAAGACGACTGATGTTAACGAGGAGCTAAAGAGGGATTGCTCGGGCTTCCTGGTGATTTAAAACAACATGAATATGGAAAATTGGGAATATGACTGGCAGGTGACTTAAAAAGTTCAGGTTGCAGTGGTATCGTCCTGATATTCGGGTGTTCAAATTGTGGGGAAAAGCTGAACTTTTAGTGTTTGTCTAATTGACAGTGGATGGGTAAATGTGTAACAACAAATTGCCTTGTTTCTGCCTTGTGTGTGTGTCTGCACGATCCCCTCAGCGCTTACCGGGACTGCTCAATACACACACACCTCAGGTTGGGGGCTTGTTAACATAACTTCAGTCAGACACTTCCGTTTAAAATGTATTTAAAGATTTAATTCTTCCAGTTTAAGGAACCCTTGACTCTGAGCGGGAGGAGCTGATTAATGCAGCCGAGCCTGTCACACGGGCTACAGGCAGAGGGAATAAAACCAATGTTTTATTGCCAAGGCAAAACGGAGCTCAAATGTAAATAGCAGGGAGATAGACAGAGAGGGGTTTTGTGTTTATAGAGCTTCAAAACCGCCTCAACCCTGCGAGACACCGGAGACACGCAGACACTCACCGATATAGCGGGCCGCCTCCCTGCCACAGCGGGGCTTTGATCAGACGGAACCTTTTATGGAGAATGACTGGCGAATGCACCCGCTGCTGTCACTACAAATCTGCCTCACGGAGCGCGCGGGGAAGCGGGGAGAGGGGGGGGTGGGGGGGGGGGGTCGGCGTGTTCGCGCGGTGCAGGGAGGGGAGGGAGCCGGGGAGAGATTGGGAGTTGCAGCGGTGTCTTTCATCTCGTCCTAGCCGGCTCACACGCGGGGCGGCACCTGCTGAAAGCTGCGCTTGACTCACCTGCTCCCGTGCGCTCAGTGTGTGCGCGTGCACGTGTGTGTTGTGGAACAAGTGTCAGTGCGCTGTACTGTAGCACTGCACCGGGAAAAAAGCAGTGATTGTGTCACAAGAGGCGACCAAAGCCACTAAAAATTACAGTCTGATGATATATATATGTATTTGTGTATTATGCTAAATATATAATGCTATTTTTTTTTTTTTAAGTCATGGGCATACTCACTGCAGCCTCTGTTGTTGTTACGCTACCTACTTCAGATAGATGGATTGATCCAAATATCGATTGTATTGGAATTGAATCAACCCTAGCAATAGGATCGATACTTTGTTTCTAGCTTCTAAGTTCAGTATGTAGCCCACCATTTTTCTTTTCTTGTTGGAAATAAAAAAACGTATTGCTTGCTGTCAGAAAATTCTTTAAAATAAAAAATTAAATATTGGTGAAAGGGTGTACTTAAACATATTCTGTATATAAAAGATGAAAGCAGCTTCAGCAGTGGGAGGTGCAGAAAACCTGCACTGAGTGTAATGGGCAGCAGGGGGCGACTCCTCTGGATGCAAAAAGACATCTGGTCATATCAGACATTTTGTTTCCAAGACAATTCTAAAAGAAAAGTCAAGATTTCAAAACGCACCTGTATTATTGGTTTTATTTATTTATATAAGTATGTATTTTTTTGCATTATGGTCCACTAGCATATAGCTTGACTCCATCCCTTTATAAGAAGTCATTCCAACAAGCTGCCTGGTTCAGATCTACCATTGATAGGTTAGGTTTCTTTTTGTGCTCTCAGCACGGATCAGTTCGTGTTAACGGGTCAAAAATGAGCCAATCCGTGTTAACGCAGATTGATCAGTGTGAGGGGTTACTCTGCATTAATGCAGCTTAAAGGCGTTAACGGCGTCATCACGATTAACATTGCGATTAACAATTAACCCATCTGGAGCGCAGGCTGACTCAAAATCCTTGAAATGTCTCTGTCAGTGCATTTCAGGCAGTTTATCCAAAGTTGGTCCATTCTGCTTTCCAGGCAGTTTGAGTGCGTTAAAAATTTTAATCGTGTTAATCGTGATCTCTGCGCCGTATTAGCGCGTTAACACTAGTTAACACTAGTTAGCACTAGTTTCTTTCAAAAGGGATGTCTGATTTCTAAGTCCTTCTTGAGTTTGTTTGGTACTTTGTTAGAATAGCCAACTTCTAACAGATCATACAGTTAAATGAGCACTGTTGACATTTGTGGTCCACCTGAAACCATAAGTCAGGCCGCTCTGTGATAGAGGTTCTACTTTGCTTCTTTTTCTTTCTTTCTTTCTTTAGTTGTTGGGTCATCTGCTCTGGTTGTTATTTATGGCCTTCTTCACACGAGAAGGTGAAGAACTACACTTCTACCTACAATTTAATTCCAATTGCAGTTTTGTTCTGCACACTTATTTCAAAGATGTAAAGTCTTATTAAGTGATTCATTTTCAGTAGGACTTGTTGGCTTCTTTTTGAGCAATGACATTAGGTGACCCTTAGTTGTTTTCTTATTAGACTACTTTATAGTCCATTTCAACCCTGCTTGGAGGGAGCTTGTTCCTTGTAATTGTTGCTTTTGTATATTTCTAATGATGGTCATTTGCAGCTACTGTGGGCTCATGTTTTTGGGAAAGTGTTAAGACATAGCTGACAATGTTATAACCACTCAGAGCAGAAAGGCCTTGACATTCCCCCACAAACCTACACAAGCAAACACAGCAGGGCATCGCAATCCCGCAAGTAATGCCAGTTAAAAAACATTAAAATTGAATGTCAACATTTATATGAGAAAATTATTACCACTCTCATTCAATTAATGTAAACTCATTTGCATTAAGTAACCTGTCAAAGACAGATTTAACAGATCAATGCCTTTTAACCTCATCAATTAATGTTTTTTTTTTTTGTACAAATGTGTCACAAGATACACATAAAGCATAAAACAATAAAATATTAAACAACTGGTCCAAGAGTAATAAACAACAATTATTCACAATTATCTGATAAGAAGTTAAAATAGTCATGGAGTGTTCCTAAAGTACAGTGAGCATAAGAAATTATTTGTCCGGGAGTTTTAACCATAAAGCCATATGATCGAGAACCAGTGACGCTCCAAATTATTATTACCATTATTTTTTATTTATTTATTTATTTTTTGGTCCGCTGCTGTTTCTAGTGTTTTTGCCTGAAGTGTTAAAACACCTAAAAATCATTTTAGGAATGTGAGCTGAGTTTGATAATCATCATTTTATTTATTTATTTTTGATGAGATGACCATTTCGGCTCAATAATCAGACTTAATTACCATTTTTGTCATTTAATTTTTTTCCCTCGCTCACTTTAAAATTTCATAGATGAAAGCAATAAATCAAAAGTCGAAAGAAACCAATCATTTTCACGTTCACATCTTCGGCAAGTTCAGAATCACCAGTTAATCTGAGTCCACGTGTGTCTTTGGACTGTGGGAGGAAAAAAAGCCCACAGAGAGTCAGCTGCAGACTCCACACAGAAAGGCCCCAAACTGTAGGTGGGCTCAAACCTCAGATCTTCTCACTGTGAGGCAACAGTGCGAACCACTGCACATATTATAGTTTAAGGTGATATTTATGATGATTAAATTGTGTAATGTCAAAACACAGAGCAGGGCAGAAAACTTCGGGCCTCCTGGCTACATCTTAACAACAGCTCTCAGAGTGTAAACATGCTCCAGGGCCCCCGTCTGGCTCTGCGCGCCATTAAATCAGGATCTACCTTTTAGACATGATAATATCTGACCTTTCATAAGATGTTGTACATTATTATATTATCTTTTCAGTGATCTCTTGCTTCTAATTCACTACTAGTCACTACTAATGATTAAACTGCATCTCTGTGTGTGTGTCTGTGTGTGCTCATAGGATGTTGGTATGACCATAATTATGATCAGCAACATCTTGATCAGTAATGCATGAGTTTAGCATAAAGTCATGGTTTAAAATTACACTAGAGCTCAGTTTAATGGCAAATCATGAAGGAGGAAAGAAATTATTTGCGTACATGGACACAAATAATGTTTCATCACAGATGTCAGAGCGATTCTGAAGGGACGTTTCACCAATTCAACTTATCAAAAAGAAGTAAGTGGTAAACATTGTATTTTGAACCTAAGGCATGATGTTTTACTAAACCTAATTGAGTAGTTTTATTTCACAAACCCGACCAAACATCAAACTACAAAAGAAAACTGAAAATGAAGATTAAAAATATCAAACTAAGGACAAAAGATATTTCAGATTAGAATTCTCTTCTTTTGTAGACTTCTACCACCTCCAGCCTTCCACTTCTAAACAAAGACTTTGTTGACGCACAACATGTACATATTCTTGTATATGAACAGACTGCCGTGAGACTGTTGCGCTGTGATTCGCCAAGAAATAAATGTATGTCAGTGCAATATCCTCTGCAGCAATAGAAATGTTCTGCAGGGGTAGATGAAATGAAGCCCAGCTGATTAGTCTTTTAGTCAGAAACCCGGTAGACGAGTCATTATAATAGTAATAATACAAGATTTACAACTGTCGATAAACTGATTATAGTTGACTCTGTTTTGCATTCATGAAACCTTCAGAGAGGAAGACTTTGTCTGTGTATTGCCCTTTTAAGGAAACTATTAAGTTGCCCCTGTGAATGCAGGAGGAGAACAATTGTAACATTAGCCCGACAAGCACAAAAATAAATTGACAAAACCTCATTTGGAAACAGTTTCTGAAATTGCTAACGCATGTAGCCTTTATTAATGTAATTCAAAGTTGTAGGTTTTATGTGTAGTAAGTAGCGTTTCCTCCTGATGGAAACTAGTCTGCTGTTTCAAAGAATTATAAAGGGCTGAGCATAATTCTACACAGACGAGATAATGACTGTTTGCAGTAATGTGTGTGAATTCAAGCCCAGGTTAGTCAATTCTTCATTTTATTCACCACATTGATCAAAAACCTCCTGACATGTTCACTTGCCAAAATGCAACATCACAATCTTGCAAGTCACACCAGCCAAGCGGATCCTAATTCGCACTTTATTGATGGAAAATATAAATCCTGCGCCTTTCTCTCCATCTTCAGCAGATTCTGCAGTGTTTGATTTAATAACACCCCGAGACGTTAAACAGAGTGCAGTTCCTGACAGGTGCAGCCAAACCCACTGAACTGAGGTAAACCAGCGATGCTGATCTGATCGGGGGCCCGTTGTGATTAAAAACGTTGTATCTTAGCGGATTCTGTTGGGAACTTTGCCATCTTCAGCAACCCACACCCTTATGTACACAATCTCACACTCAAATACATCTCGACGTCTGTCAGTTGTACACCAGCTGTACACAGGTGGATGGCAGAGGCTGTGTGTGGAGCAAGTGGATTATGAGGAACGGTAATTGGCTGTCCAGAGAAGCTGCTCATACGCATCTGTGTGTGTTTGTGTGTGCGTGTGTGTGTGTGCGCTCTGTCTGGAGTTCATCATGTTCTCATAACGGTCAGTTAGGGTTGTCCGCCAGGCTCGATCTCCTGTCGGGATTGTAAATGTTATTGATCAGACGCATACGCCGCATTCATAACAAGAGCTGAGACACTGTTTTCGCTGTCTCTCTCTCTCTCTCTCCCTCATTCACACACACACACACACACACACACACAGGCGTACAACTCATTAGAAGCCGTACACACTCAGACATATCCTCATTAACACTCCCTAGTCACACACACTAAACATCCATACACATCTAGTTGTCAGACAGCACACACACACACACACGTGCGCACACACAGACTGGTTTTGTTGAGTGAGATGGGGAAGAGATATGGATGGGGGCACAAAATGTGGACATGAATGGTGTGTGTGCAGCATGTCAGCCTGTGTGAGTGTGCATGGTCATGTGTGTCTGCATGGCGAGCATGACATTTGTGTTAGTCTATGGCTATGCGCAGCAGTGTGCTTCCGAATGTGTGTGTGTCTGCGTGTGTGTGTGTGTGTGTGTGTGTGTGTGTGGGGTGCATGTCGGAGTCTGTCAGCCCCAGCATCTCGTGTCAGGGCGAGAGGCAAGACATTAACAACTTCTGTCATTCTGCTGACAAAATGGTGGCAGAAGATTTCCCATGGTGCCCTGATGACTGCTGGCGTTTGTCAACAAGCCCTGTCACCGCCGCGACGAGGGGAGGGTGAGGTGGTGGGGAGAAACGGGGTAGAGGGAGTGGGGGAGGGTTAGTGACAGGCCCCGGACCCGTTCTCATGAGCACCGGGGAAAGAGAGAAGGTTTTGTGTGTCTGTGTGTGCGTGTGTGAGTGTGTGTGTATATGACTGTGAGAGTGTGTGTGTATATGTGTTTGTGTAAAGGGAGGAGGGAAAGTTGGGAGGCAGGAGGGAGGGAAGGGTTGTCTCTCAGCAGCTTTCATACATAGACCATGAAAAAAACCAAAATGAGCTGTCACTGCAATTCCCAGGATGCCTTGCTGTTTAGCATAGCAGTAACAGCAGCAGCAGCATGAACATTGTGTGTGTGGGCCGGTAAGCTGATAAGCTCTCTCTCTCTCTCTCTCTCTCTCTCTCTCTCTCTCTCTCTCTCACACACACACACACACACACACACACACACACACACACACACACACACACACACAGATAATTAAGCAGAGCAGAAGCTCCCCCTGACGCGAGGCAGAGCTCATCTGCATTTTGGCCTCCGGCACGCAGTTAGGAGCAACGCCTGATGGAGGGAGAGAGAGAGGGCAACCGAGGGAAGGAGGGAAGGATGGTGGGAGGCAGGTAGAGGGAGAGAGTGAGGGAAAGAGAGGGTGAGAGCAAGAGGGAGAGAGAGGGTAAGGAGCCAATTAGCCAGCTGGATGGATGAGTGACTGACAGCGCTCTTGACACACTGCTATCTGGGCTTTTCTGTTTCGCGCACACACACACACACACACACACGCACGCACGCAAACACCTTCTCCCCATCTCTCCTTCTTTCCATCCATCCATCTCTCTCGTCTCAGCCTGCTCCTCTCTCTCTATCTGTTCATGCTGTGTGGGTGTCTCTTGTTTTTACCTGCATCCTGTGCTCTGCACAAGGCTCACAGTCCAATCACGTCCCCCTGCCGCGCTCAGATGTCCAATGACCTTGCCCAATGAGTGCACCCACAGTGCTGCGGGCCCCGCCTCTTAGGTGTTGAACTCTTAAGGGGGTCAAAGGCCATCACCGCCATCGTTCTGCAGACAAAAACTGATAGCTGAAGTCGTGACATTGCATCTCAGTGCAATCTCTCATTTATTTGTTTATTTTAAAATAAATCTTTGCAGATCTTTATGAGCAAATGAAATGAGTTCTTAGGGATTTTGTTCCATAGTCTATGACAAATTACCCTCTACTGTAACAGTTATCATAAGAAGGATAAATAATGATTACTTACAACAAGAATCTACAAACACAACAACCCAGCTTCTTAGAAAATCCCAACGTGACTTCATACATGTCGATAGAACATGACGAAGCTTTCTTCTGATTTTCTTTTTAATGTCTGACAACTTCCACAGACTACTCCTGTTTTTCCTACAGACATATGTGAACTACACGCAACCCCTCGATTCACTCGTGGACTTTTCTTGTGAGTCCTCGTTTGTGTGATTTACTGAAAGTGATGTAAAAAAAACAAAGAAAAAAAGAAAAGAAAAAACAACAACCAAAAAAACAAACACTGATATGTAATGGATGTCAAGGGCTTGTTTTTGCTTCACCTTGCGCTAAATCGATTTTGACATGACATAAATAGCGATGACGCTGCTGATTTTCCTCTTTGAGTTTGTCATCCTTGGAATGAATGAATTTTTTTTTTTTTGCCAGTTGAGCTATTTTGGTTTGGACTCCAACTCGGACCTTGGAGCTGCTGTAAGAACTGCAGTGTAGGTTCAGTTTAAGTTTTTTCATGCCATCAGTGCAATGTGTTGTTTGTGTGAGATGTTTGTGTGCATTCAAGTTTCCAGCCGTCAGGGAATGTGTAGATTACTCATCGTTAAATCTGGAATGAATTGGATTGGTGGTTTAGGTTACTTCTATTAGGCAGAAATGTAAACACTATAGCTAGTCTGAACGTACCGAAATATGATGAATGAAATCTCTGTATTGCTCAAAAACACATTTCCAGTCAGCACTGCAGAAAATGGTGGCGGGAAGGTGTTGACGCGACAGATTGCTGACCATGCACAAATCAAAGTTCTCTAAAAATTGAGAAAGTTTTTGCAGTTTTATGAAGAATCCCATTTCAGATTGTGTAAACTATAATACAAAACTACTGTACCAGAACACAAAATGATAGAAATAATGCATTTTACCAAAAGTTACCAGAAATCTGATAGACTGTAGATAAAAAATAGCCATAGACATAGTGACATCACCACTGGTTTATGGAGTTTGGCCATCACCATCATGTGCAAGGAGTGGATCCAGCTGCACAGACACTACTCACTCATATGGCAGTGAGACCCTAAAGAATACCATTTATTTATAATAATAATAATAATAATAATAATAATAATAATAATAATAATAATAATAATAATAATAACAACTGCACTGATTAGTACTTGAATCTATCAGTTTAGTACACAAACTCATTTTAACCTCACAGCTGAGGTTGGAAATGATTGGTTTATTACAGAATATGGGTTGTGTTTGGCATCTAGGCTTCAAACTCATATGACTCCCTGCAAATACGTAGGCCGGTGTCGATGGAAAAAAATGAAAGCAATCATGTTCACTCATCTATTATGGTTGAGAGGAAGTGGGCATCTGTTGTGCTTAAAGCCAAACCATGATAATTTTCAAAATCTACTCAAGCCCATTTTAGTCCCTTAACCCATCCCAGTTGGGTTTTATGCCTAACCTAAACTAAACAAGCCACATATAGTTAACTAATAGCATATTTAAAAAAATATACAAATGAAAATATACAAATGAGGCCAGAAGTCTGTGACGCACGCAGTAAGAAGTGAAATGATTCACTCCACCACCGGTTCCTTTTAATTGCCCTTTAAAGTGGAACATATTCATTTTGTGTACACGGGAGAATCTGTACATATGAGAGGAGATGGATGACAGTCGTTTTTATGGACATGACAACAATGCTGAGAAAGTTGCGTCCACAAATGTAAATCAGTAGATTAAAGGCTGGGATTTTTGCACAAATTGACATGAAACTGCGATGAAATATGATACAGAGAAATTTAAGAAGTGGTGAGTAATCATCCCTCTGGAGGTTACAGGTGGATCTGGGGAGGTGGAGGGATTGAAACAGCAGGCAGCGATTCTGTTTGGCAGCAGCGCTGACATGAGAGTGATGGGGAAAGTCAGCAGCTTAAATAGAGCGTTACATTGAGAGGGTGTATTTTGCATATAATGAGAGGAGTGAGGTTTCTAAGTGTGTATGACATGGTGCAGCTTGAGCTGCTTGCTTGAGTATGAAGGCTTCCTTCTATTAAGAATGTTCGGTGAGTGAGAACTTGTGTAATTTTTTTAATTACACTTTCATGCATAGATGGTATAAAACACAATCAGCTTCTGGGTCAGAAAAATGTACCAGTAGAGGAAGGCCACCAGATGGCGATAGCTATGGTTGCAAAAAGGTCCGATGTTATAGAAATCTAAGCAAAAAAAACATTTTTTTTAAAAACTTGAACTCATGTTGAATATGTCAGCTCAGTCACTCGTTTTGGGTCATTTTGATTAAAAAAGATATATTTTTTTGTAAATCTTGGTCATACCATGTTTGAGCACTGTGTGTGCATGTGAGAGCAGAAGTGCTCGCCATTGTGATTCTCTATGGGGGAGGGTGCCCTGATGGTGTGGTTTTTACAAACATATGTGCACCAGACTACCGGTGGTAGCTGCTCCACTGTTACTTGTTGTGAGTTGTTCTGAGTTCCAGTTAGTTTGAATACTTCAATCAAACTGTGTTTTTTTTGTTGTTCTTTACATTAACCTTGGCTTCTTTCGAAGTGTTATTATTAAACTGAACTGGAACTGTCGGCTAGCGAACCTGCTAACTGTGATTTTGTGCTCTTTTACTTCCTCTCCTGGAGAGTCGGGCCGAGAAAAGTTTCGGGAAGCACCTCTTGTGCACTGGGCTACCACAGACAAGGAGACACTCGGGAGCAAAGGAGGAGCTCAACTGGGAACTGCATTATTTGTGAACTGTTGGAATACGTTTTGGAGCACTGTAAGTAAACGCACTGTCTTTTCATCTCAGTCTACAAACCACACCTGGGTCCTCTTTCCCTCTCACTTCAATGACAATTCCGTCTGAGAAGGGAATAAGAGCCGGTCTCCAACAACCGCCGGTCTCTTTTAAACGCCGGGCCGGCCAAATAATTTTTTTAATAAGCGCCTGGGCTACTAAAGGAAGAGATATATATATAGATTGTGGTCACCCTCTCAATTCACTGAGCTAAACAAGCACCCAGGAAACCTTATGTTTAAGGTGAATCCAGATTGGAATCTGACTCCATCTTTTATGTACAGTTTATGGCTTAGCGTTAGACCTCATTGAGCACTACTTTGCAAACTATTACCATTAACTTTGGCCTGTGCCATCTGTTAGAAGTTAAAATTACAAATCACTTTGCTGAACCCTTCAGCTGCACTTCCCTTTGAAGTTTCATTGACTATGTAATTTGTCTCTCTATATGCTGAATGTAAAACTTTGATCTTAACGCTCTAGTCTTTGTCCAGTTCAGTCTTTGAATCCAGATGGGTTCAGCTATTTTCCATTTTGGACCATTTTAAATTTTGTTAAGAAGCAGTTTGTAAGGTCAGTTAATATAAAACAGCTGTTTGTCAGTATCAGTTTAGAATTAATTAAATCAGTTCTGTTTGAGGTCTTTAATAGATTATTTAATAATTTACACCATGAAATTCGATTAAACCATGCATCAACCTATGTACTCCACCTCATGTTGAAATCTGGTTAAATATGCTAAAGCCTGTTAGGCTTATAAACCTACACATATCATGCACAGTGCACCATACAAGTGGTGAAAAAAGCTGGTACATCCACACATTAACAGGGACTTATTCTGCTTTTGATAATCTTCCCACACCACCTAGAAAGATTTTATCCAGTATTGAACCAGTATTTTATTACTATTATTATTATTACACATATCCAAATATTTTAGTATTACAACAATAATCTGTATGCGCCTGTATCAACTCTTTTGTTAACACAAATTCATATTTAGACTAAAAGACAATGTTTTTAGGGATGCCGATGGAAACAATTCATTATTATTATTATTATTACTACTATTATTATTATTTAATATTATCCGGCCAGATCTGGACTCTTTTAGAACTTGGAATATCAAATGGGCTTTCAAACATAGCCCTAAGCGGCTGAACATTGGTTTGTATTGGTCTAACCTGCTGGCCCAGATCCTGGACTAAAGAATGAAAAATAGAGAAAAAAAATTATAAATAAACTATAAATTATTTCTTCTTTGAAACACTGAACAGTGCTACTTTTTATGGTTTCTATTATTTGTAAATCTGATACAATCTAAACAAGGGTATGGTATTCAACACAAGGGAATTATTGCTATATATATATATTTTTTATGCTTTTGTGTCATCAGTGCACGGCTTTACGTTAACAAAAAAGGCATTTTCACTATTCATAGTGCTGTGAAGTGTATCAAGTATTGAAGCTATCCTACAAGTAAGACATGGTTGGGCTTTATATCCTGCTTTTCTTTATCACTCAAGTACTGGAAATTGAAGCTTGCCACCGTTTCCCAGTGTCACTGTCTTCTTTTATGTCAAAGCACACTGAATTATTTTCTGCATTCTTTCACATATTTACACTGGCTTTGGTGGTGCAGTGCAGTCATTTACAGAGGGAGTCTCTTAGAAAACCTCACACCAAAGTTCCACCAGCAAAGTGGTTTTCTTCTTTTTTCTGATGTGTGCTGTGATCAAACATGCTATCTTCATGCTGCTTCCTCCCATCATTGCATGTGAAAGTACACAGGGTGCACTTCTAGAAGGATTTCTCCTCTGTCTAGTTATTTCACTGACTTTCTTTGGAATAAAAAAACAAAAGCAAAAGAAGCGCTGCCAGTGTACAATGAAGTGCAGCAAAGCAGAGAACTTGTGTTTCCATTGAAAGCGGAGGAATTAAAAGCTAACCATTAGCATGCAGGAATTCCACACAGTGCTCTGCAATTTTGTTGGGGTAACACATTATACTTTCTAGCATCTTATTAAGATGTACTCAGCTGTAATATTACAGAAAGACACATCAGATTTGAAAATTGATCTGCAGAGCTGTTTTTCGATTGTACTGTTTTTACTCTATATGTTCTCCATGTAGCTTGACGTTGCCACTCCCGATTTTCTCTAAGGTTAGGATATTTACACAGTGACTAACTCTAAGAGACACTCTAATATAAATTTGAAACCATAACAGTGTGACAACATAGCTTAATAATTAACAGTGGAATTAAAACTACTGCACGGCAGTCTTGATGCATGCTCAATCTCCCAGGTAAGTAAATCCCAAAAAGTTGATTCTGTTCATCCGGACGTAGGTTTTTCAGTTGGAGAAACGTTTCATCACTCATCCAAGTGACTTCTTCAGTCTCTTGGATGAGTTGTGGGTTGATGGAGCATACTGAAGAAGTCGCTTGGATGAGTGACGAATCGTTTCTCCCACTGAAAACGCTACGTCCAGATGGACAGAATCAACTTTTTGGGGGGTATTACACAACAGCTTGCTCCTCGCGCCTTTTTCTGCTACACTGATAGCAAACATGACACCTGTTCTGGTACTCTTTAAATCATCATGCATAAAGGAAAATATAATATATATAATATAAATATAATATAAAATATAATATAAAAGTCAAATTTCCAAAAATAGACAGGAAATACAACATCACTAAACATGCATGCAAATTAAAAGAAAGACTTATTTGTAATTTAATAATTAAGACCTGCTCTAAGACCTCAGGCAGAGGTCTGTTTGTACTGAGCCAAATACAAAGGGAGAAACATTTGTTTTTCCTTTCCTTTCTTAAGAATACAAAGTCTTAGATACAGCTTCACCATCTGTCCACTTCTGCCGGGTCTACAAACAAAACTCAATGTTGTAGCTGCAAATGAAGCCAGTCATTCATTTCCTGGGTGGATAAAAACAGTAAAAAGCAATTTTAGAAGAAATTTGCCAGTCAGAATTTATGATTTGTAAACCTAAGACTGTAGAACATGGACGATTTGTGATTAGAAACAAGAGACTGTAAATTAAAGACAGACATAATCTCCAGGTCTGCAAAAGGAAGCCAGTGCAGAAGTGCAGTATTATACTGTAAAAATGTACTGTAGCGTGGTGTTAATATGTTTTTACTCAAGGCATTTATGTGCTGAACTGTATTCACAAGGATCACTATATTACCTTAGAACATTTCATTTTATTTTTTAGGGTACCATTCAGAGTGAAATAGACGATAAACCAGAATATGCCTGTTCGGTCACATTCACCCCTTGTTTGTGAAAAGTCTCGTTTTCAAAATCCCAAGATGCTTATGTGGCCATATTACCTAACTCACAGCTTCAAATCAGTTCACAAACTGTGGCTAATGTCACGTCCACCTTTTAGGGTGTTTAAACTCCTGCCTATTCCCTTAGTGTGGTTTATTTACGCAGGTGTGAACAGAGTGATCACACTCGAGTGTTCTTCAGTTCTTCTTAAGCTCCTAAGACTAAAAGGTTATTGAAAAGTTTATTATAGTTTGATAATGATGCTGGGCACTGTTATATTTGCGCCCACTATTTATTCCTGCACTTAATCAACATCTGCAAGCTGCTTTTTTCATACGTCGTCATTATAACTTTTTAGGTCCTACAATTCACAGCAGCACTGGACTATTCTTTACATCACTCGGTGGAGTTTTATGGGGGAATAAAAATGTCCAACACACCCTGAGTGGACCTTAAACCCTGTCAGCTCTTTAGTACAAGTTCTATAAAATGCCCGACTGCCCCTTGTCAAAAATAGTGCAAAGTGAGCTTCATGTGTCCTGACTCCTGACCGCCTTACTCGGAAAGCACTCTCACCTAAGACAAACAAAGTGTTTTCTGTAGTGAGAAACACGTCTTACTCACACAGCGCACAAATGTGATCCTCAGATTTTCAGAGGCTCACAACTGACTGGAAAAACTAACATAAATTTAAAAATAAGGATTGTTTTTGATACTTGCATGAAAATACTTTACAGCCCGTGACTACCTGAAATCTCGAAGCCACATCACCAAAGGCTGTTTGTGCACTTGAGATGTTCTGCGAAGGCTTTACTGCAGCTGCCTTCAGTTGCTGCTTGTTTTTGGGTCTTTCTTCCGTTGGTTTTGTGATGGGGGGAAGAAGATGCATGCGCTTCAGACGAGGAGTTGTTTCTCTTCTTTTCCATTTCTTTATCTTCCCATCATTCTGGTACAAGTTACTCTTGGCTTGATCTGTTTTTTTTTTTGTAGCAACACCTCCTCTGGTCTTTTTTCTTATCCATGGAAATAATTCTGTCATCATTGACTTTAGTTGTCTTCTGTGGTCTTTCAGGCCTTCATGTGTTACTGAGCTGGCCAATGATTATTCATTTGGTCCCTCCTAAACTTTTTACTGTCTGTGTAATAGTTTTTTTTTCTTTTCATTTTTCAGCTTAACAATGGGCTCCTTCACTTGCATTGATATCGCTATAAGAATTTTGAATCTACCTCAGATATCACGTCTGTGTTTTTATAACAGAGGAACAGATCTCACGTGACCTTGTCAGTTAATTTTCTAATTCATTTTGAACTTCTGGATTTAAAATCCAGTGTGGCAGTGTAAGGAGTTACTGTAACAATGACCTTTTCTATTATAACAGTCAAATGTGGGGTTGAGAAAATGACTCGGTCATATCAAAATGAGCAAGAGCAACATTACACACCTGTTGACGAAGGCTCATCACACAAAAATTGACCTTAAAGTGTAAAAGTGGTGGAAGACTTCCTTTGATTTGATCTTCTTGTCATTTTAAATACAGCTAATTGCACAAATTACACACATAGGGCCAAATGTTGTGTTTGAAGGCCCTTCAATACTTATCTGATGAGAGGCATTTTGTTGAACATTTGCTCAAACTAAAGTGAGGAGACATTTCACCTCAGCGTTATAATTCCAGGCAAGCAGTGACAGACGCAGACAACAGGAGAGGATATGAGTCTGTTTCTGTAAACTGTATGCAAATTTGTAACAAGAAGACACCAAAACACAGTGAGTAGCAGATGTAGGATACGTGTGGGTGGAAGTGAACATTTGGAAAAGGGATGTATCGCCGGTGGTTGACAGGAACACAGTTGGCGGGGCTGGAACAGGAGGCCTCATGACAAGCCGCTGTTGCTTCCTGTTGGCCCACGGAAAGATGCCGGAGGAGCAAGAGGGGGGAAGACGGAGGGTGGAGAAATCTAGTGGAAGAGTCACAGCTGGAGCAAGCGAGCAGACACATCTGCATGACAGTGAACAGAAGAGAAAACAAGAGAGGAAAATTAGTGTTGGGGGGCTAGAATTTAAAAGTAAATTAATACTAATTGATACATAGACGGCTATAAAAAGGTAATCTGTGGATTGCTGTGGTGTGACTATATAGGGATATTTAAAAGTTAGTATGGACATCAAACATATTTGATATATATTTTAAGCAGGAACCATTTGTATTAAACAATAACATGATGAAGTAATAAAGATTAACTTGGTTATTATGAGGTCATAAAATTACAACGACATTTACCTCAATGCGCTTCGTAAAGACACTACAAAATAATAAAAAAAAGAAAAAGTTGTATTATTCAGTGTGCTGTATGCACATATGATTCTATAAAGTTGTGCATTGTTTTAAAGAGAAGGTCGAGGTCGCTCAGAGTGCCCGCCAATTATCTGCTGCAATCACTTTTGAAGTTGATTTGCTGAACGAGACAAACTGTCCAAAGCAAAGAAATTGAAACTTTGAACAGTGAGTGTGCTGAGTGGAAATGATCTGTTGAGAATCCGGTTGTGACGTATAAATGCCAAGAAGCTGTCTCATGATCAAAACGATCTCCTTATTATAATTCTTGAAAGGCCTAAAGGTGCAAAAGAATGACATATCGTAAATAAAACCTACAGCGGCGGTGACTTTTTTCTTTTTCTAAAATACGGAAACAAATGTAACACAAGCGCTTTAGTGTTCACGCATTTTACTGTTGTTTAATAGTTAGGTTTTTTTCCCCCTTAAATCCTTAAATTAATCTCCAAAACTGATTGGTGTCATCTGCCCCTCTCTACAAGTTTTTATTATTTGTTTTCCCAATGTTAAAAAATAATTTTAAAGCACAAAATACTTCTAAGACTTCATTTAAATAGTTCTTGGTTTAACAAAACTCACCAGTCATTGGGTTCAAATACATTTACTGATTTCTTATTTTCTGAAATCAATGTTGGTCTTTGGAAGATGTGAAATAAAAGCGAGATCGACAGCCTCTGTTTTCCCCTCTTTTTTTGTCCTCTGCATTTAATTTACAGGATTCTGTACTTACAGACACACACTATGTGTCCTAACCCTTACAGGTGACCAGACGATTGTGTCATCTTAATGTAGAAAAATAAGAGATACTCCTTACTACTTATTTTCACAATCTAAAATGTAATTAAAATATTTAGTGAAGCCAGCCGTTTCAACTACAGGTAGAAACTATTGAAACATTTTATATTGCTCAATACTTTCAGGGAAGTTGAGAAAAACAAAATAATACAAATGAGAGGTTAAAAACAAATTTTCACACAAATCTTTTTGCTCCAATCCTACAATGACAATAACTCCCACATTGCAGTTTTTATACATCAAACCACTGACCAACTTTTCCGTTTGTCACAATTATGTGTGCTCTGCTTCTGTGCAGACGAGGAGCGTTCAACTGGTTCAGAGAAGTATGACGAGGACTGGAAGACACCGGGAGGAATGAGAGAGCGATGGACAAGTCATGAAGGTGGAGAAGAGGAGGAGGTGAGGGTGAGCTGAGTCGAGAGGCGGTGGTGTGTGTCTTATACGAAGGGATGGAGGGAGTAAATCCTTTTCTTCATCATTACCTCGTCTCTGCCAGTGCCCTCACCTTAATTAGTCTCAGAGCAGCTCGCCTGGCCAGAACTCTGCCTCATCGCTCCATCCATCCCTCTACCCCCTTTAAAACCCTGTGCCACCATCCCTCCTCCCTCCTCATCCCTTTCACCTCCTTGTCTTTCTTCCTATGCTCTCTCTATTTCCTCCAGCGATTTCCACACTTCCTCTGTCTCTCGCGCGTTGTGCTTCATCTTTGTCTCTGTGGAAATTGACTGAAATACCAAACCCCTAACCCCACAATATCAACAGATGTGCATCTACACACACATGCAACACAAAGAGCTTAATGTTGGTAAATACCGCAGACACACACACACACACGCACGCACGCACGTGCACACACACGCATGCACGCACACACACTGAGACATACGTGGCTGCTCCAGGCTTGGCAGCTATAAATACAGAGGACTGCAAAGAGGAGGAAACTCGGTTAAAAAGTTAAGTGGGGAAAAAAGCGGCGCTGTGAGATTGACACCCCGACGTCTCAGCTCTCTAGAGGCTAAATTAGGAGATCCACAGCTCCACACACACACATACACACACATCGGCGTGCACCCACTGACAGACAAGCACACCTTGAGCGAACGTACATTCACACAAACTCATAGTTTTGCGAGGTGCATGCACTTGTGTGTATGTTTTGTGCGAGTGTGCCTGTCACGTCAGTCTCCATGGGCCTATCCAATGTCCATGTTTTCCTCTCACCAGCTGAATGCTGATGGCCACTGGGACATTAAAATAGTGGGAGATGGGGCACATGGCATACACAGCACTATGTGCCACGTTCTTATCTATTAATCTGCAATACTGTATATTTAAGGGATCTTCCATTATAATCACATTGTATGACCTATAAATAAACTATGTTCCACAGTGAGCCAAGCTACACGTCACAACATATATCTGGGTTTGTTGTATTTTGGTATTGCATTGAAATATTTGCACCCTTTCTTGGGAAAATGTGCAAAAATGTCGATGTTCACACACTATTTTCACGGCTTTCATGCTTCCTGTTTATTTCTGAATGCAAACAGGAAAAAATGGATTCCTGTCTGCAGAAGCAAAGGCTTTGAGAGCGTGAACAGGCAAATAAAAATCCCCAAACTCATACGACAGGAACATAAAAATGATAGAAATTAAAGGTGGAGACAAACAAGTGGCACAAACAAGAATACACAGGTAGCCACTTTGCCGTACCTTTCCCAAGCCCTTTAAACCATGGAGATTTTCTCCCCTTTACTGGATTGTAGACAGATGTGTTTTTTCATACAGTAAACAAGTGCTGATCAGGCAAACAAGAAAGAAGAAAATGCAAATCACACGGAGGTTTTGCTGTACAATTTTCTTTGAAAAATGTAATCTTTTTCTAACAGTGTGTTTTAAAATTTTCTACATCTAACATCTACGTCATGGTGCGAGGCCCCTGCTTCCTGAACTCTTATAATGTACATGCTATTAAAATATATGTACGCTGAACAGCAAATATATTTAAATCAAACCGGTTAAGCAACAGAACTGTGCTACAACTTATTTTAGTCGATGACCTTCAGCGCGTCATTTCAGCTGTTGTCTAGCTCCTCTCGTATAGGACGCGCAAAGTGTCTAAATTAAACCGAGGTGCAGCTGAACGGAGCCTCGTATGCCTCTCACAAGAGTGCATGAGTTTAGATGTCAGTCATCACTGCAAAGATGTAGCCAACACAGTTTTAAAGAAAAGGATGCTCTGATCCAATCTCCATGTTACAAGGACGGTTAGCTTCCCCCCTGCAGGGGGTGCTGTTAACATGAACGTCGCTGCATTAGTGACCTCTGATGTGTTGCAGAAGCACTATTTCAGCATGGCCTCCAGCTTCAGCCACTAGATGGCATTCAGGCTCTTCACAGACCGAAGCAGCTTCTCTCCTTGTCTGTCTCGTTTGGATTCTGGGTTAAATTTGTCAGATGTAGCTGTGGCCTCAGTTTATACAAACCTCAGACGGTTCCACCTTAATGTTTCAGTCTCAGGGAGTCAATTTTGATTGCTCAGCATTGCACGTCGTGGTCTGATACACTCAGCCGTGGATTGCAGAAAGTAAGGTCTAATTAGGACAAAAGGAAACAAGTGATGTGAAGAATATTTGAGGTTTTTGTGCACGATTGTGTTTGTGACGCCCTACAATCAAAACGACACAGAGGAAAAGAATGTGCCTGCTCATATAGCGAGAAGGCACAAAAGCTATTTTAATTTACAGTCACTAATAGCGTTACAAAAACCAAGCACACAGCATCCTCAACTAGAATTTTAAGCAATGGAAATGAAAGTAAATTGGACTACAGTTTAAAAGAAGACAAAGCTCAATAATAGAAAAGTGGAATATACACGAAATTAAAAAGAAAATGACAGAAGACGAATAAAAAAAACAGCAAGAGAAAATCAAAAGAAAACAATACAACGACACAAAAAACACACATGAAGTCACACTAGGTATAATAAATAAACATAAACAATGGTACATTTCTTTAAAAGCACCTAAATACACTATTAGATTGCAGACTGTAAAATGGATTTGTTATTTATAAGCACCGCAGGATGGGTTAAAAAGGAAGCTGAGAGTGTTCAGTTGGTGTTAATGTGTGCGGCTTTTGCCGTTTGTGTATTAGAAAGAAGAAAAGAAGAAAAGACAAGAAGACATCAATCCATCTGTTATTGTCTATGGCTGGGAGAGGACACTGCAGCTTTGTATTGGAGTATGCTATTTAAATGGAGTGCCCACACACACACACACACACACACAGTCACTCACTCACTCACTCACACACACACATACATGCGCATGCATTTGCACACACTCATGCAGAAAGAGACAGAAACTATTCAGCCCATTCTTGCGTAAATCACTTGGCCTCAGGGCTCTCTTAACCCTTTCTCTGTGTGTGAGTGAGTGTGTGAGTGAGTGTGTGGTTGTGTGGCGGTGTGCGGGTGTGACTTAGATGTCCCTTTGAAAAGAGTAATGCCGGTGGACAATCTAACTCTCTGCTGTGATGATGCTGAATATGAGCATCTACTGAATGTGCATTAAATTCTAATGCACCATTAGAACTATTAAGGCAAAAGATCAGAGGAAACTTGGTGCACCATGATAACAGACACACTGAAGATCTAATATTTTTGTAAAGTTCATATGTATTTAACCAAGAAGAAAATATTTTTCTAATGTAAAACAATATTAAAACTGTAGCTTGTGTATTGTCTAAATCATAAGTAGTCAGTAGAAAGGGAAATGTTCACAATGTTAAACACAACAGTTATGATAAAACACTTTTTATATTAAACTGTAACTAATAATAAGAATAAGTACACCGAGATGCTTTCAACTTAAACTCAACAACTGTTTTTCTCTTTTCTTCTCGGCTTGACAGATGCTTTTTCTGAAGCAAATTACAAACTCAAAGGATCCAGAACTAAGTGTCAAAAGGAATTTATTAAATCTCCCAACAGCCAAAAGCGAACTTTGTAAAGTTTAAGAATAAAAAGTTTAATCTCACTGATGTTAAATATATAGATAAATAAAGAATTTTTTTTTTTAGGTGACAGCGTGTAACTCTCATCCGTGTTCTTACTGTTTTCCTCTGAACTACTGCAAACCTTTATGAAATAAACATTCTTTAAATATCCCCATATGCTTTCCTGATAAATGTCAAAGTGTTATTTTTGTAATTTTCAGGTTTGGTTGTATTTAACAGCGGTCGGATTCACATTCTAATATCTGCTGCAACTCTTCTTGAAAATATTCACCTGTAACGGGGTTCTGCATTTGGGTTTTCATGATTAAGTTTAATGTGAGTGAAATTTTCCTCCAGACTTCCTTCTTTTCATCCAAATTGAAATTAGTTTGTTGGACATCATTCAGTCCTCTATGTGTTTGACAGCAATTCTATTTGTGCCCGTCTTTAGTGCAAAGCGGCTGTTTGGGAAACACTCTAATTGTAATTACTCTTTGTGACTTATAAAATTACCTTTAACTTACCGTGTAATACAGAAAAAAATGACACCATACGTTCAGATTCTCGCTTGCTTTTTCATCATTTTTACAACATTATTTAGATTTTTTTTAAACAAGATTTTTTTTTACATTCTGTAGAGTACAATATCTTATTTTGATGTGACATTAAATTTGTGACCTTTGCTCCTGTGGTTTGTTGCAATATGTAGACTGTTTGCAATGACTATGAAGTTAAATGTACTTTTATGAGTTTAAAAAAATGCTATCCTGCATAAAAACTAGCCTTTAAACTTAAACAAAACTTAAGCAATATTTCGATTGCTGAAATTTAGTAGTTTAACAAAGATTACAAAGTTTCTTTCCCCTTACATTTCACGTGAACTGAGACTTGACAGGGTCTTGCAGAGTGATTAATAACACAGATTGACGCTTCAGGTTTGTGTGTAGGAGGAAAACCAGAATCTACATTGACCTAGTCAGCATGGAGTCACATAGGATCTGTTGGCTGTTTCACAGCAAGAGATCTTATATAAAGGGAAGAAAATCGCATGCTCGTATTGGCATTACATAGACACACACACACGCACACACACCCGCACCCACACACACACACACCCTGGCACAGACTTCACTATCAGCAACTTGTCTCTGGCTTGCTGAACCCCCGTAAAGCTACCTATTAGCAGCTTCAGTTAAAATGGCATTTCATCAGGCAGCTGACAAGTGAATTATCCCTCCCTTTTTCCTCCCTATTTCCCTGCCTTTTTCTCTCTCCCTCGCTGCCTCTCTCTCTCTCTCTCTCCCTCTGTCTGTCTGCCTCGGTCTCCCACTCTCCCCCCGGCTCAGTGACAGTAGCCTTAGGCCTGAGATAAAGAGGAGGCGCGGCGCTCGGCGCTCTCACACACACTCGGCAGAACTGAAGTGACATCCTGTCAAAACAATAGTTTACTACAACAGGAACTTGTGTGTTCTGTCAGACACAGGCTGAACTTCAACTTTGGGACATATAGATTCCTCTTTCATATTGATCTCCCCCCACTTTGGGTGTGCGCACATGTGTTTGAGTATGTGTATGTGTGTTTGTGTGCGTGTGTTACATTTGGGCCAGTCTCTTTGGATCTCAGCCCAGAATCAGAGAGTGTATGTGTAGATAAAAACTCAGAGGACAGTTTAGATACTGTTCATCATACAAGCGTCTGTAGTGCTCCGGGGAGGAATTGCCATCGTTGACAAATCTCCTCCAGAGCTAATCTGCACTGGCGAAGATTTCTCTGCTATTTCCTGTCTCACTTTTAAAAATATGACTTTCCATCCCTGCATTATACCCAGTAGTGTAGCTGTATGCAGGGGAGTGGAAAAGAGCAGTGGGTCCCAAACCCTTTTCAGCATGTCTAACTTTTTAACCTCTTGTCAAATATGGGATTAGTGATCCAGAAGTATTCAACATAGTTGGGCAAATAAACACTGTAAAAGTAACAAATGCGTTTTCTTTTGTAAAACAAATATTTTTTGCCTCTCTTCTTTTTTGCTCTAATGAGGGCCTTTGTGACCAAAAGCTTAGATAATAAAACTGAAGATGTTTTATATATATACAACCACCGCATAGCATTCTTTGTTTGTAGTTATGTGCAGCAGGTTGAGAAAGTTTGTCTTTATTCCTGCATGTTAATCATCTTGCAGCCCTTCAGGTTTATCTTGTGAACTCATGGCAGATACCAGCCCTCAGGTTGGAAGCGCCTCGACTAGAGTAAAGTCAAATTATCTCCACAAACAACCAATCTCCTCTTTCTTTCCTTTCTTCTGACAATCATTTTTAACTCACTGATTTCACCCAATAATATCTTACATTAAGGAAAGATTAAAAACTGTGATATAAGCGCCTTGAAGCAACTTTTTATAGGATGGAGTTCCTCAGTTTTATTTCTTTCACTGAGAGGTCATCTGCAGCCTTCCCTTGTGAAACTTTTCAGAAAGTTATGTCCCTTAAATCCAGACAAATCTGGTTGTAGCCACTAGGGGCTGCTGTAGAACGGGGTGCAGATGAGTTGAAGCGCCCCAGTAAACAGCCCTCAGCCTTTACAAGACAGGAAAATAGGACAAAAAGAGAATGACCCCTTGTTTGTCCATAGCAAAAAGTACATTTAGACATCAGTCAGGCATAATAAAAAAAAGAAGCCTTTATTCATTTGATATTTCAGCCTATAGTTTGAAAGAAAAGGTGTTCTGTTGTTATACTTTCTAAGTCCTTTCCATGCTGCTACTGCTGCAGCTTAGGATCAGGTGTACCTGACAATGTTGCAGTGTTAACATATCAACTTGTGTCCCTCAAATCCAAGGCCAGTAAATGTCATGTTGAATTCCCCTTTTTTCGTTTTCCAGCCTCTCTCAGAATACATATATCGACTTCACCTATACAGGAACGCAGCCTAGAAACCTCAGCTAACTGCAGCCGTGATAAGGATGTCTTTTACTCGAAACGGTCAGGACTGACAGTCCCAACTTTTTCCTCGCTCTTTCTAATCAAAGGAGATATTTGGAGGCCAAAAACGGAGGTGGAATGACGGGTTAAATCGAAGCTGACGAAGGCATTTGGCTGTTTTGTGGGCCAAACCGTGCAACTTCCACAACAATAGGAGGTAGAAGGTGTGTTTGTTGGTTTGTAATGTGGAGCTCTGTACAATGTGTATGAGTGCACGACGGTCAGATGGTAAAACCACACACAAAAACGAACACAAAGAAAGACCCCCACACATGGACAGACAGGAACAGACAGAGAGACGGACACATGGATCCATATATAATATATTCGTGTGTGCGTGCAGGCACAAATATATGATGTGCGCGTATGTATGTGTGTGTGTGTGTGTGTGGGGTGTGTTATGTGTGTTACATGTGTGCACGATACCTGGCCAGCAGTGGTAACAGGCTCTGAGGCCTTTAATGGGATTTAGCCTGAGGCTGTTTTATTAAGATGTCGGCTTTCCCTGCTGCCTCTGCAGCTGACACCATTCCCCACTGATACCCCCCCCCCCCTCCTCACCCCACCGCACACCAGCCTCCAAGCTGAACTCCCCTCCCCCCTTGCATCACACCCAGCCTTCACCCCACGCAAATCCCCTCAACCGTCACCCCCGCCGTCCCCCCCTCCCACCGGCCTGACGCCCCCTCTTCTACACTATTCTACACCCTATAATGACCCCGCCATCACCAAATACCCCGGCTCACCTCCCCTCCCTCCAATATTCCTCAACCCATCCCTGTGTTCTCCCGGGTTACTGCATATTTCATTAATTTTATTTTTGATGCGGGAGCTAATTATCATTAATTGTCATGAAAATATCCTATGCAGGGAAAAAATTCATATATATATATATATATATATATCATATGATAGAGAGACAGAAAAATCTTTCCAACATTTTTTCTCTGAGCTGCTCTGAAACTTCAATTTATTTATTTACTTGTTGGCGTCTTCGCATGCTGACATGATGTAATAGAAAGTGAGAGAAAACTCTTGTCAGGATCTATAAGGGGTCAACAACCAAGTGAGACCCACAGGCAAATCGAAAAGCGATGGAGTCGACTTTTCAAACAAGCCCGGGAGTCTCTTCTCTCTAATCCTCTGTCAGTGAGATACACCTGAGCGGCAGTTTGATGATTTGACTCGGATAGCACTCATAGATTCACAAATCTGCAGTTTCCCAGACTGATGCGGTTACAATTTGATAATTTTCCCAGCAAGCAGCATGAGCTCCATAATGTAGTTTTGGCCTCGGCATTGCATAATTAGGCTGTATGGGAAAGAAAGAGTCTCCTCACTGCTGTGTGTGTGACAGGCGGCGTTTCATCACAGGGCAGTTTTGAGGGCGTCTTTGAGTTTACACGTAGGCAGCAGGGTTCAAAGAAAAGACACGAAAAAAAAAGTTTGTGCTTTGACTTTTTTACCATAAAATTTTATATGCTTTAACCTTTTTATGCTGGGCTTCCGTTGTAATCACTTGCTTTCTTTTGTGGATGCGATGCATTGCACAATATATCAAAACAGATGGTGTACACATGCGCAGGGGGTAAATGTGGTGTCGAAATGTAGCAGAATTCCCCCTGGTTAGTGTTTTATGATCACGTACTTTATTACTGCATCGCTTTTTCCCCTAGTGTTTTTATTATGTAAAACAACAAAACTCATATTGTCAAATGAAATATTCCCATTTCTCATGTTGTTCCAGCATGGACAACAAACAACACAACAAAAACAGGGCAAAGCTTAGTCTGCTCTAATGCTGGTTATTGCTTTTACGCTTCTTTGTAATATACTGCATAATATTTCATGGGGAAGAATTAATAGTAATTTATCATATCACACTGACCAGGTGGGTGGATGTACATCATCAGCATGTGGGGCTGAAATGCGTGCAGCTTACAACATGATATGTAGCAGTTTTCTCTCGTAACCAAACGAGGAGCCGACTCCAATACATTGATTACATCACTAACCCGGTGCTGAGGTATCTTAATATTTGTTTGAACAGAAGACAAGAATTGTTTTGATCAATGGACATAAAATCATTGTAAATGTTGAAGTGTCATTCAGAAATAAAAAAGAAAAATGTTGTGCAGTTTAACAATTTGTTTCATTCACAATATTGACATCAAATTGAAGAAGTATGAAGACGCTAGACATGCTCTTTTTCTCAAGTACCTACAGCTGGTACTCAGGTACACCAGAATAAGGCTGATTTGTCATTTTCCAAAGCTCCAAGTAAGCAGCATCTTTATTTTGGCATAACGAGAGTTAATGGTTACAG
This sequence comes from Pelvicachromis taeniatus, assembly GCA_015108175.1. Taxonomy (NCBI): domain Eukaryota; kingdom Metazoa; phylum Chordata; class Actinopteri; order Cichliformes; family Cichlidae; genus Pelvicachromis; species Pelvicachromis taeniatus. Next base: position 56,870 of record VURO01048141.1, read on the forward strand.
AAATATGCTGCAGTGAGGAAATTATGAACACTTTAATCAGTTCAGGTGGCTGATAGAAACCGACTAATCATTAGATTTAATGACAAGAGATTAAGCTTTTCTTTAAAATTCCAGCAAAAAAAACTTAATAAGATGAGCGTTTGGTGATAACTTTATAGATGAATTATGTATTATTGTGACCTATTAAAGCAAAACCAACTATGTTCAGTTCTCCTTACCTCTCAAGTATGGAGGTCTGCTGTTGTTGTGACTATTGAATATTTAGGTTTTAGACTGTGGCTGTCTTAAAGTTCTTTCAAATGTAACTAGTTAAAACAAGAAGTGCATATTTTCTGTATGGTAAAACATTGAGCTTGAAATTTTTTAAAATTTAGCTAACCTATTTTTTCTTTTTACTATGGTCTCTTGTACGGCTCCATAACTCCATAACAGACATACCTCAAATTTAATATGTTTTTTTTATTAACCTGGAAACAAAAAGGCCCCTAAACATCAAACCAAGGTGACAAGAAAAGGCTTGTGAAAAAATGTGTAATTCTTACACTGATTTGTGTTTACTGTCATCTAATTCCATGGTTTCATCCTCCTAACAACATTTCTTCTGCTCTTACACTTCCCCTGGAAACACTTAGCCCCGATTCTTACCCTTTAACGGAGCCGATAGCAGTGAATGTGTTTTGTGCTGGACCTCTAGGCATTTCCCCTGACTGCTACCCCCTAGGTGCTTACTTCCTGTGCCCTATACCCTGTAGCTCCCACCCTAAGGTCCCACCCCCTGCAGGCACTGGTGCAATTCTAAGAAGATCAGCGGCAAAGACGAGTTTTGGCTTTGTAGTCACTGCTTGTAGGTGGTCTAGTGTCTGCACAGTTAATGGGTGCTAATATTTTGGCTATTGATGAATGTCATAATTATGGTGACTTTGTATTGCAGAATTCAACCAGCTCCTCGTGTGTGCTCCTGCCAAAGCATTTCTTTGTCTGACTGGATGCTTGCTTGGAGGGAGTTTTGATGCATGCAGAAGTACACTGAGTGTGTGTTTTGTTGCTCCATGTGCCCGTTAGTGTTTGTCTATGTTTATGTGTGTGTGTGTGTTTTCCTCTGGCCGGTCTTGAGTGCTTTTGCTATTTTTCCCTGGCAGGCTGTTCTGATTGGCTGGCCCTGGGGAAAGGAGATATCATGTTTAGCCCCAAACCAACATGCATCCCTCATCCACCATCTACTGCCGCCACAATTGAGAGTTTGTGTGTGTGTGTGTGTGTGTGTGTGTGTGTGTGTGTGTGTGTGTGTGTGTGTGTGTGTGTCTGTGTGTGTCTGTGTGTGTGTGTGAGCTACCAATGTGTGACTTTGAGTGGGGTG
>VURO01048142.1:0-15220 GCA_015108175.1 Pelvicachromis taeniatus
ATGGTGTTCTTTGGATGCATCTCAGCATTCTTTCTCCTCCAAACACGACAAGAAGAGTTTTTAACAAGAAGTTCTATTTTGGTTTGATCTGACCATATGACATTCTCACAATGCTCTTCTGGATCATCCAAATGCTCTCTAGCAAACTTCAGACGGGCCTGGAGATGTTCTGGCTTAAGCAGGTGGACACGTCTGGCACTGCAGGATTTGAGTCCCTGGTGATGTAGTGTGTTACTGATGGTAGCTCTCACTCGGTCCCCCCGTGTGGTTCTGGGATTTTTGCTCACTGTTCCTGTGATCATTTTGACCCCACGAGGTGAGATCTTGCGTGGAGCCCCAGACTGAGGGAGATCATCAGTGGTCTTGGATGTCTTACATTTTCTAATAATTGCTCCCACAGTTGATTTCTTCACACCAAGCTGCTTACCTATTGCAGATTCAGTCTTCCCAGCCTGGTGCAGCTCTACAATTTAGTTTCTGGTGTCCTTTGACAGCTCTTTGGTCTTGGCCATAGTGGAGTTTGGAGTGTGACTGTTTGAGGTTGTGGACAGGTGTCTTTTATACTGATAACGAGTTCAAACAGGTGCTATTAATACAGGTAACGAATGGAGGACAGAGGAGCCTCTTACAGAAGAAGTTACAGGTCTGTGAGAGCCAGAAATCTTTTTTCTTTGTTATTGACCAAATACTTATTTACCACCATAATTTGCAAATAAATTCTTTAAAAATTAGACAAAGTGATTTTGTCATAGTTTTCTCATAGAGAAAGGTGAGGCATACCTATGATAAACATTACAAGCCTTGCTCATCTTTTTAAGTGGGAGAATTTGTACAATTGGTAGCTGACCAAATATTTTTTTGCCCCACTGCATCCACAAGAACGTCTAGGCAACGTTACAGACGCACATCAAACCTACCTGGTAACATCTCCTACAATATTTCACCTTTAAAAAAACAAAACAAAACATTTTTCAACCATGAATAGATGCTGTTAAACACAATTAGCTGACAGTTATTCAATGTAGATTTTCTAATAAATGATCCCTTCTGATCAGCTGGATTATGCTTTGGAAAGCACTCACTCAGTTTCTAAATAAAGGGTGATTGTTTACCAAGTCTTCACTACAAAGCTGATCTGATACTCAGAAAGAAATATGATTATGTGATCAATGTCACATGTTTGACAGACATCAAAGGTGGTTCACTTGATTGTGTGTAATCAATGGAGTCATGAAAAAGTTCAGATGAAACCCAACACGCTTTACTGTCGGGAAGTAGATCTATCATGGGAATGCAACGAAAATCATCAAGAAAATTTGGAAATTATCTTTCAAGAGAAAGATTTGGAACTAACTAGTTTTCACACATAACAAATGGTTCAGGTTACAGTTTTAATTTCACTAAAAGAAAAGAAAACCCAAAGTTTTCTAATGGTTACCATGGAAACCACAATAATAATGTTTTCTAAAACTTAGAAAACAACTTACAAACACTCAGGTTCTGCCAGGTCTCTATAGATAAATAAAGATTGTACACAGAAGCATACAACAATATATTTGACTTTAATGTAGCTCTGCACCTGAACTCCATGTTTTACAGTTGTGGTTCCTTTCCGAGTAACCAATGTATGATTTTTAAAGCACTTTCTGTAGTTTGCTGCTTTTCATTTCTTCAGTGACATTCAGATAATCAAAACAGATTGAGTGAGAATCTGAACTTACTGATGGGGGATGTCGGTTTTTGGGTTCCTCTTCCGCAGTGTGTGGTTTTGTTTTGGGGTTGGAGGATTGGTTTGTAGGACTGTCCAGTTGCTCGGTACATGGCCTGCACCCACAGCATCCGTTCCTGCTCATCATCACAAGCAAACATCACCAAGTCGCCTTCCTTCAACACATTAAAAAACACCCGACCGCCTTGCAGACCTAACGAGGAGATGAAAGAAGTGAACATAAATTAATGGGCAGAATAATGAAAACAAAGCACGTCCAAATCTCACTTTCTGAAAATGTCTTTCATTGTGTTATTCCATTAAATGTCAGCTACAGTACATTTCTTGATGATTTATAATTAATTTCTTATTTTAAATTGGTCATTAAATGTGAACTCCCAAATCTTCTGAAAAGTTAACTATTAAAAGGTCTGTAATGTTGTCTTCAAAACAGGGAACACGGTTACAAAATCTAGCAGAGAAACACATAACACAAGAAATGATAAAAACTGCATTTAAACGTAACATTTTGGGGAGATTAACACAATTCCATAAATCAGAGTTGTTTTAATTATTTTATTGCCTCCAATAACTTTACTCTTTGTACACACTCAGTTTCAAGATTATCTAAATCTATCTTGTTATTGTTTTAACAAAGAAAGTTAATTTCAGATTGTCAGATCTTAAACAATGTATTTTTTCGTGTCTACCTGGCTGAGGCTCACAGTAGTCCACTGTGTAGCCCTCCATCTGCATCAGCTCCTGGGGCTCAGCCTTCTTCTCTCTATAGCTGCACATTGCAAATGTGTACTGACTGACCTGCAGGACAGTGACATACAATGATGAACCATGGAAAACAGACACACACGCATGCACACACCCACACACAGTCCTCAGACATGAAAGTTCTCTTCTTTTTTTTTCCCCCAATTTCTTTGCTGTCCCACAAAATGTGCTAAAAATATGTAACATTTAGTCTTAAGGCTATGCAATGACTGCTAAATATAAATCGCGTCAATGAACTTGTTAAAATTATGATATATTCAGATTGTCACATCTGATTTCAAAAAGATGATAACAGCAAACTTAAGTCTTCACAAACCAGTGGGCAATGTAATGATGTCCACTTTGGCTACACAGTGTCTTACTACCAGCCATCATTAAATATGAACTTTTAAACATTTGATTCCAGATGCAGAGAGAGAATATTTGCCACATGTCTGAGGATGTTACAAGCTTGTGGCGGTAGCCTGTTACAAAAGCATGGGGTAGATTTGCAGGGATCTGCCTCTTGTGCTCAAAATGTTAATGTCAGCTTAAAAAAGTGTCAAAGGGACACAAAGACAACCGGTTTCCTATGAAGGCTGAAGCTTTGATGCACTGCAGACATACAACTTTCATATTCGACTGCTGCATCCTACCAAAACGCTGATTGAATCAGATCCTCCAAATGTCACCCCTTTGCTGCTGCTGTATTATACCTCTGACCTCCATATCAATCACAGCTCACAAATTCATCTGACCAGCGTCTCACCACTTTCATACCTGGACAAGAACAAAATATCTTTTTTTCCAGCGTTTCCAGACTCTCTGTCCCATAGTGTACAGGTATCTGCAGCACAAAGAAAGACAGTGAATTACTGCATACTTAAAAAAAAAATAAAAAAATTCCTGTATGAGTGAACTTCATGTACGATACTGTGTTTCATACAGTATTTTAAAAGATGACTCACTCATTTTAGTCAGCTAAATAAACTGGCTAAAATGAGACTAGAGCTAAAAATATGTAATAGTCCTGCCTAAAATGTATTTACATCTATTTTAAACTATTTTACCTAATTTGTCTTTTTTCCAGTTTTACTTCTCAATCATGCAAGACTTTCATATAGAAAATATTTTCTCCAAGGTGCGAAATTTGCATTAAACTTAACCCACTTATCTCTTTAACTGAAAGACTCAGAGGCCCTATTGGTTTAGTGTTGCAGTGGAAAATCCACTGCAATCCACAAAAACTATTTCTCATCAAGTAGTAGAAACTATTATTGCTCTTGTTTTGGTCTCTTTAAATGGTCTGTAGAATTTGGGTCAGTGGGGGTTCTCAAAATTTTGCTGACAGAGTGTCAGAGAAAGAACGCACATCAAAGACTCGTTAAGAAGGCTGGACAGTCTGCCACCATATCTTTGTCTCATTCTGCACAGGTTTATCATAGTGTGGCCTCAACTATGATTAAACTAAATGCAAAGAACTGCATTCTTTCGTTTTCTTGCCCACACACCACACAAGCGCTTTGAGTGCTCACACAGAGTAGAAAAGCGCTGTATGAGAACCGGTCCATTTACAAAATGTTACCAAGGGCTGCTACTGGCCTACAGGCTGCACTTTCAAAATACTTGACATATAGCTTGTCAGCTCTATTTCAAACAGCAGCACAAGTTTCACACTGAAGAGTTAAAAAGCTTTTTGAAGTTTTCCAGCAGCTGATAAAGATCATGTAATATCACTGAAAGATGGTGAAGAGCCACTAAAGGGGTCCTGAGGACAGACCGTTTTGTCAAATGTGAAATTGATTTGTGGAGCTCAGCAGATGCCTGGCTGCCAAGGAGTTTTTGTACTTTCTAAAATAAAAGAGCATATATATTTTCTTTTCTTGTAGTTTAATACATTTGAAGGTCAAATGTATTAATTTTAAATAACAAAACATGCTTGCCCAATTCTCTTTTTTTCTGTTAGAGTCATACATGTAAGAATATTTGGATAAACGTCTAACCTTTAAAGTCAATCACTCTTTGGATTTTGGACTGCTGCTTTGGGTGCGGGCAGTGTCATGTTACATTTAGATAAATATCTCTTTCAATTCACCAGAAAATGAGGGAAAAGCAGGTTACTTATCAATTAGAAATAAATCTTCTTGAAGCTCTGAAGTTCTACCACAACTTGTAGGTACAAATGACAAAAAAAAAGTACACAAATACACAACTTGTGGAGAAGTTGTTTTCTATGATTTGCTTGAGATATTTATTTTCCTCCTGCTTCATACACAATGTTAATATAGTTTTTTTTAATGCAACCTGACCCAAGAAAAAATAAAAATAAAAGAACAAAAACTACATTTACATTTTAAATATTTACAAGCTTTTGTGAGCCTCTGTGCATCAAATCATTATTTTGATATTATTAGTGTTCAAATGTATGATTTTATTATTATTTTTATTATGCCTCATGTCACAATATGACACCACATTATTTGTAACAATTTTTTCTCTAAAGTGAAACTAAAGTAATGAGTTTTGAGCTGAAAGAGGCCACGACAACAACAGCAGCTCAAAATGGAAGAATGACCAGCATGGCCTCTCAATCAATGGCTGCTCCTGGGCCTCCTAAAGCGTGGGATACAGGCAAGTGCAAGTGAGGAAAATCAATCCATGGCGAGACCTCTTTCTTCAGCCCTGATGCCTGCCCTTAAAGAAAAGGCCTCCAGTCAAGGCTGTGGTGTGTCTGGATGGAGAATCTGGGCCATTCTGCATGACTCCAGGTTAACATGTGGCACTGTTCGCCAGCCACTTGTGAAAATTATTTGGTTGTCAGTCCTGCTCCTTCCTGCTGTTTCAAACATCCTTCAGCTGCAAGGATCCAAAGAGATGGACGGCTCATGCCAAAAAGTTCACTGCAGACATTTAACAGTCCTCACAGCACAAAAACATCCATCTTAAACTGGTCATTTAGCCAGACATTTAGACTCTGAGGGTTTTAAAGACTGACGACACGCTGAACAACTGCAGTTTTTCTTATTATATTTATATATTAGGCACTATTTGTTTGGAATAAAAGGACCAATGTTACAACAATCAAGAAAGGGTTTGTGTCTAAATCTGGTTATAACCTTAGCAGATTTGCTGTGATATTGAGAATTGTAAGAAAAAACACATAATTTAAGACAAAGTAATAGAGATAGATTATCTGCAACAGCATTAATGAGTTTGTGACAGAGTTCATTTATTTTCCCACAAATAAAAAAGAGATACTTTGCCTCCAGCAGAGATGATTTTTAGGGGGGGGGGATAAAAGCTGTATTTTTTTCTTCTTTACAAAAATAAAAAGTGTCAAGTTATTGATAATAATTAATCAATACTGTTTCGTAACGTGGAGAATACAAAGACCAATTTCATTATTAAAATTTAAAAAAAAAAAACATTTTTAGAAACCTGGAAAAAAAAATGATGCATTCATGTTTTAAAACTAACGCAGATGCCTCGTGGTCAACATGTAGTTGTTTTTAACAAAAGGACAGATGAAAAAAATATCTGCCTTAAAATAATGACTACATGTTAATTTGTAAAATATCATTTTCCTATAATGTAACTGTTTTCACTGGGAGAATCTGAGAAAAGTGACAATTTTCATAAAATAACTTTGTTCACACACACACACACACACACACACACACACACACACACACACACACACACACACACACACACACACACACACACTTGACTTTAAGAGAAGACAGAATCATAAATAAGTGTAGGCTGCTAGTTTTCTTCTACTGTTCACATAAAATACAAGAAGAAAAGATTTTAAATAAAGAAAATGTTACGTCCAGATGAACAGAATCAACGTTTGGGGATTTAAATAAAACGGTTACATTTCGTTTGCTTCGTCTGTATCCCTGCTCTTTTTATTTTGACAATCAAATGTGCTCTTGCATCTGTTGGTCTCCTAATCGAGTTATGTCTTTAATAAACTTTGACTCATTTTCCTGGTTTTCTTTTACAGTCTGAACCTAAGCCCAAAAACACTGCCAAATGCAAAATCCGTTTTGACAGCGTCAATTTTTTATATATATTCTTTGATATAAGAGAAGTAATGAAGTGCTTCAGCTGGACTCTTTTTGCACTCATTGCTTTGACATGTGTGAAGTTATTTTGATCTTATAGGTATTTCTTATACTCAGAAATGCAGCATGTAAGACACTGACCCCAGTTACTTGGTGGAACAGCATCAAAGCAGCATGCACAGCAAAAACCTTAATAAATCAAATGCGAGAAAACCAACAAAGAGAAGAGCTGAACATGGACCAGAGAGGCAGAAGTAGAGAGACCAATACTGACCCCTTGTGTACACCAAGAAGGCTACAGATGGAGTGTAGTTACGAACCAGCCAGTCAATTATTAAAACTGCCGGACTCCAACGTTGTGACTGTACTGACCAGAATAGTTTGTCGGCTCCTGCAGGAGGTTCATTCATACAAGTGCTTCTTTCTATACCTAAGCGCCTAAAATTTGAAGGGATGCATCATGGGGCAACTTTAATTTGTGTTCAGCATCTTGCCCAAAGATGCTTCGACTTGCAGACTGGAGTCGGAAAGCAAGCACAGACCTTCAAATTGGAAGACAAAACACACTACTGCCTGAGTCATAAACCTCGAGTCAAAATGAGAGTTGTGACTCACTCCTCTTATCTGTCAGAAAATACGTCAGAATTCAAAGAATTTAGTTTCATGAAGTCAGATTGTCCAAAAGATTGTTTGGCGACGTTTCCAGAATTTGTTCGGTTTTTTTTTCCCCCACAAAGAGTGGAAACACTGAAAAGTGTGTTTCAAACTGCTAAGACTATAGACATCATCTGTTCCAAGGAAATTTGGATTTAAAACTGTTAGTTTAAAACCAATTCTAATTATTACTGTAAATTTTGAAAAATAACTGACTCCATACAATATATTAAAAAAATGAACACTCCAATTGAGAGATGAAACGTTAAAAGAAAATAAACATTTCTTTCAGCTACATTAGCAGGTTGGAAAATTAGAATTTGCTTCCATCTTCTGGTTAAAATAAGAACTACACAGTAACAACACAAACAGGTCTAACACAGAAATATTTAAAAAGAATCCATCCATCCATTTTCTTCCGCTTATCCGGGGCCGGGTCGCGGGGGCAGCAGCCCAAGCAGCCCAAGCAGCTCATCCGGGGGAATAGTGAATAGTAAAAAGAATAGTGACCCTAATTTTAGTTGCCATTGAGAAAACCGACCAGGTTAAAAAGTGTTGATAAAAAAAATAAAATATAACCTTCCTCAATGATCCATTTGTGACATATGTTCAGAAAGAAAGAAAGAAAGAACAAAGTCTAACAATGTGATTTATGCCAAACCTGCTTTAAAAAATGTGGAGTGTGGCAGTACAATGGCATACCTGGGACACGGCTGCCTGAATCCAGTTACATGACCATACGACAATATGGGGACATTAAATACTTTTAGGTGTTTAAATACTTTAATGTCCCCATAGGGAAATATGTTGTGGACTCGAGCACTGTCACAGAAGCTGCCTTCACAGAGTTAATAGACATTAAGGATTTTTTTTTTAAAAAACAACAAAAACAAAACAGTAGTCTATCTTTAACCACAAACTACTCCATTTGTGTGTTTGTTGCAAACACGCCACAATGATTACGTTTGATTGATACCATCATGTACTTATTTTTTATTTTAATATTGTAGACCATTATAACTCTATTGCAGAAACTATATTTTTGATTTTGTTCCATGCTGGGGGCCACCCTGCCTGGCTGAGTGACAACAATACCCCATCAGCCTTTTATGGCTGGGAGGTGAAAATGGAAAACAATCAGAAAAACAAAACAAACACAACTGCTTCCTGTAGACATATAATTATGCGTCTACTTGTCCAGTGACGATATTTTGCCCTCTACTCAGTGCAACTGGTTCAAATCTTTACCACCCCAGGACAGTAAGACATACATGTAAAATAAAGATTTCTAATGCATTCTATTTCTCCTGTGTCATCTTTACTGTCCAACTGTCAAGCACTGAAGTAAAAAACTTTGGGGGAAAAAAAACACACCACTGAAACCCCGCCCCCCAAAAAACAACAAAGAAACAGGAAATAGCATGTGACTCACCCGCTGTGCTTCATGTTGGGAGGTTTGTCCATGCGGACAGCCAGTTTGATTTTCAGCTCTGTGTCCTGGCTGTTCTTGGGGACAATCATACGATGGAACTCTGTGTGCTTTGGTCCATTAGTAGTCGGGTTCAGGATCACCTGAGAGGGGAGGAATGGAGAAACAGGAAATAGATCTATATATTCCATTCTAAAGAAGTCTATAGGAAAACAGCACTCAGCTTCATGACCTATGACCTCAGTAAACATATCTCTATTAAATTTAGTCAATAGTTTCAAATCCTATTTAATGCAGTATAAGGTTAAGGTTAACCTTATAAGGTTGTGTAAGGTTGGGCAAAAAAAAAAACATACAACGTTTACAAAGATTGAAACAACTTTGATAAATGTATCACACTTGTAGTCTCAGTAACTCATGTATAAATGTTGACAACCTGGAGAAAAATATAATTTCATTAACAAAGTTTGGAAATTTAAAAAAAGAACTCACAACAGAGAACTTTTTAAGAAATTAAGAAATGTTGTATCCAAAAGTCAAAATTTTTATCATTAACATCCATCCATCCATCCATTTTCTTCCGCTTATCCGGGGCCGGGTTGCGGGGGCAGCAGCCCAAGCAGAGAAGCCCAGACCTCCCTCACCCAGGAGGCGCCCAGGAGGCATCCTTTCAGATGCCCGAACCACCTCAACTGGCTCCTTTCGATGTGGAGGAGCAGCGGCTCTACTCTGAGCTCCTCCCGGATGGCCGAACTTCTCACCCTATCCCTAAGGGAGAGGCTAGCCGCCCTTCGGAGGAAGCCCATTTCCGCCGCTTGTATCCGCGATCTCGTTCTTTCGGTCACTACCCACAGCTCGTGACCATAGGTGAGGGTAGGGATGTAGATCGACCGGTAAATTGAGAGCTTCACTTTTACACTCAGCTCTCTCTTCACCACAACAGACCGATGCAGCGTCCGCATTGCTGCAGCCGCAGCACCGATCCGTCTGTCAATCTCCCGCTCCCTTCTTCCATCGCTCGTGAACAAGACCCCGAGATACTTAAACTCCTCCACTTGTGTTATCATGAACACTATACCTAAAATGACAACATAACTAATGCACACCAAATTACAATTATTTTCATTTTGATCATTTGAATGTAGTTATCTTTATATAGAGCACTTTTCTAAACAAGCAAACATTATATACTAAATGGATTGTAATAAACCAGAATAAGAGGTTGTAGGTTTATTCACCCTGCCCAGCTCCTTGTCATCCAAAGCTAAGACCCCGGTGCTCTCCAGGAAGAGCTTCACTTTAACTGAAGGTAGAGGGTGAGTTGTGCTGAAGTCCCCCTGAGTCCCCCACCTGAAAGATATGAGAATCATTTTAAGGATTTGTAAAATTGTAGGTTGACACTGCTATTGACCGACTGCCACAGACACTTGGACAGTGAGGAATTGAAGATGAACAGATTTAACTTGAGCTTGATGGGCCTACTAAAGTTAGCAGCCTTATTGCTGCCTCACCACTACATCTCCTACTACCGCACCATCATGGTACTGCCTTGGCTGCTAGCTGCACAGCAAGTCACATTATTTGTCAGATAATTGTATTAAAATTGTTCCAAAAGGCACCAAAAGCACAGAGACCCAAGTTCAGTGCTTCAAATTAACAGTGGTGAATGCTAGCAGATATCATTTCTGTTTACATTCACCTGTTTGTCGAAGCAACCACCTCCATAAAAGAGCAAAATTTAAGTTTATACAAGATTAAAATAAGTTTTTTTTTTGTTTGTTTTTTTAACAAAAACTAAGTCCATTCTGTACAACTTGTCCAAGTGGTCATTAATCTGCACACCATTTTTACTTTTATTGCTCCAGCCTGTCTGGGTTTCTCCCTTTTCTCATTCATTTTGTATGGCCTGAACTGAATAAACTTGGCTGGTTTCCTGTAATTTCCCCTCAACCCTTTATTATGAAATTAAATTGGAAAGAAGATTCTAACAGAATTCTGTCTGGAATGGTATCAGCATGTTTTATTAATAGTCCAACACATTGTTAAAACAGTTAAAACTGACAGCACGCTGGCAAGGTGGTTAGCACTGTTGCCTCACAGCAAGAAGGTCCTGAGTTGTAGAGTTTGCAAGATCTCCCTGTGTTTGTGTGGGTTCTCTGGGCTCCTCCCACAATCCAAAGTAATGCAGTTAGTGGGGATAGGTTAATTGGAAACTCTGAATTGCCCATAGGTGTGACTGCGTGAGTCCGAATGGTTGTCTGTGTCTATGTGTTAGCCCTGCAACAGACTGGCGACCTGTTAAGGCTGTACCCTGCCTCTTGCCCTAAGACAGGTGGGATAGGCTCCAGCACTCCAGCCCCTGTGAGAAAACTTGACCTCTTACCTCTGGGACACTGAATTGTCCAAGACTTTTAGTAGAAACACCTATGGTATCACCTATAAACTCCTACACCGCTTCATTCTCAGGTTATAACATTCATAAACTAGGGTGGCCATACCCGATCAACCTTTTACAGCTGATGGGTGTGACAAAAGGAACCAGCGCACATAGCGCTACAAGGTACATGAATGTTTATGCACAGTGTTTTTGAACGTTCACTACAGCAGGTTCCTGTTCTCCAACCCTCTCTTCAGGTCCCACCATCCTACTAAAATGGGGAAGGCGTGATTAGATGAGGCTTAGATGATGCTTGCCGGCCGTGACAATCAACCACATCCGGAACCCACTGCCCCATCCCTCCCCTGCAGCTGAGTCATAAACCACACCCTACCACCCCCCCATCGCCCAGCAGCCATCCACGCACTACCTTGGGTTGGTCGTGAGCCCTGCCTGCCTCAGGGACTCCAGGCCCACTCACTGCACATGCTCCACCCAGGTGTCACTGTGGATGACGACATCATCCAGGCATATGGATGCCGTGTGGACACAGTACCCGGACCATTAGGTCCTGGAAAGTGGCTGGGGGTCCAAACAAGGTGAACAGAAGTGTGACAAATTGGTATCAATCGTATGTAGTGGAGAAGGCCGTTTATTCCATGGACTCTGGAGACTTTGGAATCTGCCAGTAGCCCTTGGTTAACTCCAGTGTTGTGAAAAAACAAGCAGTGCCCAACCAGTGCAGGAGCTTGTTGACCATAGGATGGGCATGGGATAAATGTTAAACTGTGCCAGCGCAGGCTGCTCAGTGTGCAGTCCAATCCAGAAATCCGCCAGGGTCTTTTGAGCGTATTCAAGTTTTAGAGATCCATCTGTGGAGATCTCAATCAGGCTCTCCTGGTCAGATGCTGATCACGAAGTGGACACGGCAGTGAATGAGTGATGTATGCAATCATTTGATCCGTCTGTCTCTGGGAAGTATCGGCGTAACTGCGCCGCCAGGTGTATGTTACAGTCGTGCATTACACTGTTTGATAGTGTGAAATCATTTGAGCACAGAAAAATCATGCAGCACAGGGAAGACTTCTTTATCATGGCCCTTAATTTTAAGTTGAACATGGTTGCAGAAATGCCTTGTAATCTGAGATTGAGCTCATTCAGATGAGAAAACATATCACACAGATAAGCCAGGCATGTTAGGTCCTCTCCATCATGCAAATGTTCAGACAGCTCAAAGGGATGGTTACTAAAGAAAACTTTAAGTTCATCCCTCAGCTCAAAGAAAGGGGTCAGCACTTTCCATCTTGAGAGCCAGCAAACCTCTGTGTGGAGTAATCATCATCTCACTGCACAATGCAGCAAATAAGTGGAAGTTCAGCAGCCTGGCTTTCACAAAGTTAACCATTTTTACAGTGGTGTCCAAAACATGTTTCAGACGGACAGGTATTCCCTTTGCAGCAAAAGCCTCTTGGTGAATGCCTGAGGCAACTTCAGTGCAATGTTTTTGCTGAACACCAGAGGGTGCTACACACACACACACACACACACACACACACACACACACACACACACACGTATTTAATAGCCATTTCCAACTGTATTAGTGCAAATTTGGACTTTGTGACCCCAGTAAGCGCTACAAGGAAACTGGCTCACATGAGGACCGCCCCAGGAAAGGAAGACCAAGAGTCACCTCTGCTGCTGAGGATAAATCCATTCAAGTCACCAGACTCAGAAATCACAAGTTAACAGCACCTCAGATTAGAGCCCAGAGAAGAGTTCCAGTACCAGACACATCTCTACATCAACTGTTCAGAGGAGACTGCGCCAATCAGGCCTTTATGGTCAAATAGCTGCTTAGAAACCACTACTAAGGAAAAGCGACAAGCACAAGAGATTTGTTTGGACCAAGAAACACAAGGAATGGACATTAGACCAGTGGAAATCTGTGCTTCTAACAAGTAGGGACAAACACACTAGAAGCTGGATTCAATATGATAAGGAGACAAATTTTTTGTCTCGAAGTATTTGGAAAAATAAATGGCATAAGAAACTGATGGTGAAATTGAACTCAGGACCCTCTTGCTGTGAGGCAACAGTGCTAACCACCATGCCGCCGTGCTGACCATCAGGCCGGGGTCTTTCTGTGTGGAGTTTGCATGTTCTCCCCATGTTTGCGGGGGTTCTCCCCGGGTACTCTGGCTTTCTCCCACAGTCCAAAGACATGCAGTTTGTGGGGATAGGTTAACTGGAAACACTAAATTGCCCATAGGTGTGAATGTGGAAGTGACTGTGAGTGCAAATGGTTGGTAAATGGCCTGCATTTGTATAGCGCTTTTACTTAGTCCCTAAGGACCCCAAAGCGCTTTACACTACATTCAGTCATGGTGATGGCAAGCTACACTGTAGCCACAGCTGCCCTGGGGCGCACTGACAGAGGCGAGGCTGCCGGACACTGGCGCCACCGGCCCCCCCATCACCAGTAGGCAAACATGGGGTTAGTATCTTACCCAAGGACCCTTGGCATATGGGATAGAACCACCACTTCCGATAAGGAGGTGACCCGCTCTACCACCTGAGCTACAGCTCTGTCTATGTGTGTTAGCCCTGCGACAGACTGGTGACCTGTCCAGGGTGTCGCCCCAAGACAGCTGGAAGGGGAGGCGCCGCCTCCTCTCTCCTATCTTGTCTCTTTTGTCTTACTTCCCTCCATCACCTTTTCTATCCCTTTAAAGAAGTTGGGCTCCATAAATATTAAAGAGGTAAGTATTATTTCTCAGTTGCAGTGAATTGATAGAAGAAAATAAAATGTAGAAAACTAAACAGAAGAAAGTAGAAGAGAAATAACAATTTAACATAAACCAGTGACACACTGGGCATGATCAACCCTGGCAGGGCCTTCCTTGGATGAAGGTGTCCAGTGTTAATGGCTGAAACACCCGATGAATCAAAGGTCCACTACTGGCGATGTGTCCCAAACTTTTAATATTATAATCGAGGATCAGATCTCTAATCCCTAAACCTAACCAAGGAAGGTAAAAAAAAAATAAAAAATGGCAGATTAGCTTGGCTTAAAAGACCGAAACACCCTATGTTGGTTACCTTATTAGTGGTTTCTTAGCAAAGTTCAGCTTATTGGTGCAGACTTCCACAACACTCACAATTTCTCATTGGTTCCTTGGTAAAATTAATTGCCCACCTGTGGTCAGAACAGATTGGGAAGATTAACTTACTGTGGTCTTGAGGCTTCTACTTGGTCAGTCTGCAGCTTTTCTCTTCCTTCTACCTCCATGGTACAATAAACCATACGGTTTGGGGCCACCGACTTTAGCCCCTGGACCTCCATGATTATAATCTGAGAAAAGCAGCAGAGGTTTGGCACCAACAAACAAAACAACAAACAAACTCAGTTCTCAAATCAAGTGCTTGGCCAAAGAACAACCCAGAGTAACCCATTCACATCACCAGCTTTTACCACTGACACTTTCTCTTTGAAGAGGTAACAGAAAGAGGAAACACCCAACTGGAAGAGTTTTGAATGAATGAACTACAAGCCGTGAAGTATCCTAGGATTACCTAGACTTGACAGGGGTATTTTTTCCTGCATGTTTAGTTTTGGTATATACGTGTGGCTCTTTGTCCTGGTGCCTTATATGTTGGCCCCATTTTTAGACTATTTAAACTAGATGTAATGCAAACCATCCAGACATACTTTTGTCTCATCAGTCCACAGAATATTTCCCCAGAAATCTTGGGGATCATCAAGGTGTGTTTATTGGCAAACGTGAGATGAGCCTAGGTCTTCTTTTTGGTTAACAGTGGTTTTTGCCTTGGGTCTTTCACATGGAATCATGAGTACTGACTATAACTGAGGAAAGTGAGGCCTGCAGGTGTTCTGGGTCATCTTGTGACCTCCTAGATGAGTCATTGACGAGCTCTTAAAGTAATTGGTCTATAATAATCAGGCCTAGGTGTGGTTAGAGAAACTGAACACAGCTTTCCAAAAATGTGATTAAAACATTTAATTCATGATTTAACATAGGGTCATGGTAGGTTTGGATAGATTTTCTCTTAATAAATCAAATCATTACATTTAAAAAAAAAAAAAAAAAAAAAAAAAAAAAAAAAAAAAAAAAAAAAAAAAAAAAAAAAAAAAAAAAAAAAAAAAAAAGGGGTTTTTTTGGGTTTTTTTTTTGTGGGTTTTGGGGGTTTTT
>VURO01048143.1:5613-18875 GCA_015108175.1 Pelvicachromis taeniatus
AAAAAACCCATTCCCCCCCCCCCCCCCCCCCCCCCCCCCCCCCCTCCGCACACGCACGCACAAATCCAGATATTCCAGTTTTACATTCTAAATTTCTTCCTCGTGCTAATTTAGCGAAACATACTCATTAATGAGCGGCACTGAAATGCATTGTCTGTAATCAGCATTTAAAGGAATGTCGATGGCAGTCTGCTGAAAAGAAAAGCTTCGCTGGAAAAAGGCAAAAAAGAATAGAGGTGTCAGTCAGGCATTTGACAAAAACAGTGGACCTCAGTTCTCAAGAAGCCAGAGCTCTGTGCCAAGTTTCACATTGATTACATCTTTTATGAAAAGCAATGCAAATTGCAAAGTTTGCCCTGTACAGGTTTGAGGAGTTGGCACAACAAACATGCTAAAGGCAAACTGAGAGGTCTCGCTCAGGTCTAGTTAAAGATTTTCAAATATGTTTGACTGTCTTATCAGCATGGAAGTGTAAAATTATTGATATGTGAAATATGCTTTTGCCAGAGAAATTACAGAGAAATTATATGGAAGAAATATAGTCAGAAACATGTTTCTTCCATAAAATTATGACTCATGTCTTTGGAGGCTTACAAGTGTTCCCAGGAAGCCAGAGCTCTGTGCCAAGTTTCACATTGATCTTTACATCTGATGTTTACATTTCTTATGAAAACCAATGCAAATTGCAAAGTTCGGCCTGTTCAGCTTTGAGCAGTTGGCACAACAAACATGCCAAAGGCAAACCTAAAGGGTTCGCTCAGGTCTAGTTAAAGAGTTTCAAATATCATCGTTCCTATGTTTGACTGTCTTATCAGCATGTAAGTGTAATATTATAGATACATGAAATATGTGTTTTTGCCAGAGAAATTACAGGTAATTTTTAAATGACTATATTCTTTTGATCTTAAGCTAAAGAAAGCAGAAGAATATAAACTGAGACTAAACTACAGCTGCATTGCGTTGATGTCTGTGATGTCTTTGTAGTCATTCAACCGTAACACTGCAAACACTTGATCAGTTGAACTCCAGGTGTGACACAGACACGCACGCACACACACTGTTGACCCAAACTTGGTTTTCCAAACTGACATTGAATTAAAAACAGGCCATTCTCGTTAGGGGACAGTTGTGTTTCCGGATGGAGGCTGGCACTGTGACAATAATGCAATATAGTGAGGTTGAGCTAATGTTATCATGAACTAAGCAGATAAAGCCTACCAGCTGATTATTATGTATTTTCCATCTGAAAGCCTAAGTGAAATGATTCATGGAGGTGAAGAAGAGGTAGAGGACACATGTTTTATATATGTGAGCATGACGGGCTCTGTCAGGGAGGCTCTTTGGTGCCCTATCATTAGATGTATGACTTTCATTTTTCCTCTTCGTACTTATTGGTGTTTGTCACGACATGTGTAACAGTGCTAGGCCTAGAAATTCTCGTAAAAATAGCTGAAATAACGATGCATATGCATAACTTATAGCACACCTGTCAACTACCTTTACCTAACAGCAGCCACAGTGTGAGAAATGAGTGAAAATAAAACAGGACTTTTGAAATAACACGTCAGTGTTTCATTTCCAGAAAGTGACGCGGCTGATATCTTAACCCACTGATTTGTGAAACACCTTAAAGCTGATTACCCAACGAATTCCTGTAGTCAGTATTAGTGTGAAATAAACATTATTTTTAAGGGCAGAATGGAAAAAAAATCTGTCTTTGATTACTATCAGCAAGTTTACAAAATGTGAGCGTCTGATTGAGCATATGTGCATTTTTCCTTTCTCTTCACAGATACAATGGCATTAAAAATGGAGGAAATGAGCATAGTGGGATTTTTTTTCTTCAGCGATGTGGAAATGGAAAAACGCCCCAACAATTTTCAAAATAAAGTTTTCCTGCAACACTTTGTGTTTGGGTGACGGACGATTGAGATCCGAAGAAGAAGAAAAAAGAAGAAGAAGAAAATAATGTGAGACAAAAAACAGTAAATGACACACACAACACAACACATTACACAAAATGGAAAAGTTTCATGTGAAAGACGTAAACTGCTCTCAATCATCACCCTTTGAATAACATTTAGTTGGATTTGATTTTCAGACAATAATGAGATTTATACAAATATTTAAATGTATTATACATGTAATAATATTCATGCATCTAATATTTATTTTACTATTCTGCTTTTATTCTGTTGTTTTAGCAGATAATCTTATGATCTAATGAATTTCTTTAATATCCACTCACCAGCCACTTTATTAGGTACACCTTACTACTCATTTCTTCATGCTTGAGCGAGCTGCTGGAAATGTTCCTCAGAGATTTTGGTCCATGTCGTCGTGACAGAAAAAGCTACTGCTGCAGATTTGTTGGCTGCACATCTATGATGTGACTCTCCACATCCCAAATGTGCTTTGTTGGATCGAGATGTGGTGACTGTGGAGGCCGTCTGAGTACAGTGAACTCACCGTCATGTTCAAGAAACCAGTATAAGATGATTTGAGCTCTTTCACATGGTGCGTTATCCATCATATACTGTGGTCAAAGGGAAGGAAATGGTCACCAGCAATACTTAAGAGTAAGATTCAAATGATTCTTAGTTGGAACTACGGGCCTCAAAGCATGCAGAGAAAATATCCCCAACACTATTACAGCATCGATACAAGTCAAGGTTGAATCCATGCTTTCATGTTGTTCACACCAAATTCTGACCTGACCATTTGAATGTTGCAGGAGAAAATAAGACCGGCCAAGCAATTGTCCAGTTTTGATGAGCCCATTTCGAGTCTCCATTCTGAGTTGTTAGGCAGCATTAGTGGTGCGGTGTCAAGGTCAAGGTCAAATTTGACCTTCTGGTGTGATCTTCTGCTGCCCAAAGTTCGACGTGTTGTGTATTCAGAGATGCTCCTCTGCATTCCTTGGTTGGAACGAGTGGTGGTTTCTGTTGCCTTCCTCACAGCGGCCTGCCTGCTCTCTTCTGAGCTTTGTCAACAGCAACTCATTTTGGCCCAGTGAACTGCCGCTCGCTGGATATTTTCTCTGTGCTTAAAGTCACTTATTCGCTGACCTCTGATTGGCTGATGTGATATCTTGTTTTACCCACGTTAATGAGCATTTGAACAGGTATTCCTAATAATCTGGTGAGTGTCATTGTTTGCTAATGAGAGCTTCTTTGATACATTTACCTGATGAATAAATCTACCTTTGATTGTTAGTTAGCCATTTTTTCCTGTTTTTTTTTTTATATAGCTTAATGACCAAACAAGCAGGCTTCACTTATGCCTAATGCTTTGTGATCAGATGCACACAAATAAATTCATGAAATACCAGCCTGTCTTATGTGTATTTTTTTTTAATCCAGTCTACCAGATTTTAAGACCACAGTTCCCCTCTGGTACAAAGAACGTGAAAAATCACACATGTCAATAATTACCGTGAGCAATCACTGCCACACAAACTGAAGGATTCATTTTGATATTTGCGTCTGTGCTTTAAGTACATGTGGCAATGTCTTCATCTAAAGACATTTTAAAAACATGTGATGACACAAGCGTGTGCTGTAACACACGGAGGGAAAGAGACAGGATATTGGGTCAGCGCTGCGCAAAATCCCCAAATTGTATCATGTTTAAAGAGTTGCTCTTGAGCATCAGACTTATTTGGGTACCCAGCTTTGTCGTCTTTAAAGGTGAGTATCTGATTTAATGTATTCTTCTCATATAGAGGGGTGCATGTGAAAAGATGAATAAAAAGGGCAGAATTAAAGTGAGAAACTGACTTTTTATACATAAAATCACATAATATATACCAAATATATATCAGAAAAATGACAAAAGACTTTAAAGCTACGAAACACATTTTAAGCCTTCCACTTAGCAGCTGATACAATAATCTTAGCTTATATTAAACAGATATTTTTCTGTAATCTCATTACTGAGTCACTGTATCGTGTTTCTTACTTGTGCTGCATCTGATTTAATTTTAAGTCTTATTTTCATTGGACAGTCATACTTAGAATAATGAAAGGCAAGCAAATAACAATAAATAAATACCACATATACAGAATAAAATATATATGATATGTGAAAAAATGAAAGGAGTTCATCAGATCAGGTCAGGTATTTCTCTGGAGGTTGTGTTTTATTAAACACATTCTTTAAACTGTCACAGTGGTGGCGGTTTAGTTAAGCAAAGGTTTGATTTAAAGCTACAAAAGGCAACTTTTGCAACCACAAATTATAAACTTATCAAAAGTCAAAAAATGCACTTCCTGTTTTCTTTGTAAATTTTTACTTTTGACTGAATCTGTGTTTGTATTGTGCTGGTAGTGCACTAATATCATTCTCTTTTCCCTCTATAGCCATGGGAGATTCAATTGTTTTTACATTTGATGAGGATTACTCTGCAAACTTTTCCAATGATTCCAATGACTCATATGTTCTAAATCCATATACCATCAATTGTGGATACAAACCATTGGAACCTACAGCAGCTATGACCCTATGTCTCATCCTCATAGGCATCTTCTTACTGGCTATACCAGGAAACCTGCTGGTAGGATGGGTGATCAGGACAAGCCAACAAACATTGACTCCATCAGACGTGTACCTGTTCCACCTGACCATAGCGGATGGACTGATGGCGCTGACGCTCCCGTTCTTTGCTGTAGCGCTAATCCGAGGATGGGTCTTTGGAGACTTCCTGTGTAAATTCCTCAACCTCGTCATGGACGCAAACTTCTACACCAGCATCATCTTCCTCGCCTGCATTAGCATCGATCGTTACCTTGTGATTGTGCACGCCAGGGAGACACTCAAGAGTCGCCAGAGGATGTGCAGCAAAGTCCTCTGCATGGCGGTGTGGGTTATCGGTTGTGTCCTTGCTCTGCCTGCTCTTTTCAATCAAGTCAACAAGCAAGACTCAGAGAAGATGATGTGCTCTCTGGACTTTGGCATCGGCAGCTCCACCGTATGGCGGCTCACCACTCGGGGGTTCATTCATGTTTTTGGCTTTTTGGTCCCTGCCATTGTCATGATCTCCTGCTACAGCATCACTGTTGCACGGTTGCTGCTCACTCGTGGTTTCCAGAAGCACCGAGCCATGCGGGTGATCATAACTGTGGTGATTGCGTTTCTGCTCTGCTGGACACCATACCAGATAACCATCATGGTAGAAATAGTACTGAGGGCTGCTTTAGTTCAGTATGAATGTGCTACGAGGAGGTCGGTGAACACGGCCGTTGATGCAACCCACTGCTTGGCTCTGCTGCACAGCTGCATCAACCCTTTCCTCTATGCCTTTGTGGGAGAGAAGTTCAGGAAGAAGATGAAACTGCTTCTTCATAGAAAGCTCAGACAGGAAAGGATGTCGGGGTCAAGGTTCAGCAGGTCAACATCTCAGACCTCTGAAGGCATTGGAACAGTTCTCTGAGTGCTGGGTGATTTATTTATTTTTTATCTCAAGACTCCTAGAAAACAAACTGCTTTTAAATATTTACACAAAGGAAAGATTGATCGTTTTAATTTGTCTAGTTGTCCAAAGTTGAGTTATTAGAGTAAACCCTCTGCACCATTTAATGCATATTAACGCCACTGAATTTGAACTAAAATCATGGACTGAACAGCAAGCATGGCCACCAGTAGAATCTGTGCTTCGTTAAACAAATGTTGGCGTTATATCGTTTTATTTGGCTCATGTAAACTACTTTACATCTTATGTGGTGGAATTTGGACCTGATGATGTCATCTTACAACCCTAAATATCTTTTATTTTCATTTCATATTTTCTGAGGTCTTTTCTTGCTTCTGTTCTTTTTTCTACATTTATTTTCTATTGAACTTCAAAAAAATAATAATCTTAACTCACCTTTAATTTATTTGGTTTTGTTTGCCCTTACAGTTTGGCTTTCAGATTTGAATGACTTTCTGCTTTTGCTTCTTTGCCAAATCACATTGGAAACCACTTGTTTTTAAAAGATGCATGAATAAAACTGTTATTACTATCATGTGTGAGGAGCTGGGAAGAGAGTTAAATTGATATAGTCAAGAAATAATATATAATATGATATTTGAAAGCTGGTTTTTAATTGACTAACATTTTTATATATTAGCTTCTATTGTCACACACAATCAACTAAACCAACTGGGACTTATGGTGGATTACTTATAAGGGTTTAAAATAAGATTAACCATTACAAAGTGTAGCTCTCTTTTCTCTTGCTGTAGGATAGTATGCATATTGTGCATTATTTAAACGTCCTTGCCCAGATTTCATATTAAGTTTACGTGCTACATTGCTGCCATCTATTGGACTCACTTTGTTAATAAGGGATTTCTCTATCTGGATATAATCCATTCCCCAACCCTACAATTTTGAGACCTACTGCCCTGGAAGACTGGAAGCCAAAACATGCATATTCAACAAAATTATTAAAGTGGCTTGGCCGATTAAAAAATGTTAATAGATTTTTAGAAGCAAACAAAAAATATATATAAATAAACAGGTGGTAACCTGTTTATTTAAATATATCTATGTTTTGAATAATAATTAGATAATTCGATTATTTTCTAAATAATAATAAGAGCAGCATCAAGAAAGTTCCGAATGTGTTCTATTTGAATTAGACAAGCTATGGATATTTTTGTCTCTGTGAAACAGCTTGTTGTATTTGTTCAATCCAGCATGAAATTTGAATGAAAATGGCACTTTCTTCGTTTTATCATTTAGAATTTCATGTTTAAGGGGATTCTACGCGCTTTATTTTGCAGTATTATAAAATTCAGCTACATGTTATTCAGAAATTGCTGCTAATTATCTTGCAATTTGAAGTTCTTTCTTAGTTTGTGCTCAAATACAGGACTTTGCAGTAGTATATAGTATTTTTTTGTTTCCTATGAGGCAAGACGGCGATTTTCGTAGTACAGTGGGTTTTACTGTATTTGGAATTATGTTTTTTATGGTTAAAAATGGACCTTCGGGTGAGTTCTTATGTAAATATGCCTCCTCTATGACTGGTCCAGGTGTACCTGGGACAATAATGTGTCCCCTTTCTAGCCTACCTATTTACCTCCAACTTTTTATGAGCAATCGGCAGAAGCAACAACTTCACTATGGGGCGCCGTTTGTAAACTGAAACATGCAGATGACGATGAAGGCAAAGGAAATTCTGCCCTCTCTTGTCAAGGGTTACCGCAGCTTCACGCAGGATACACTTCCTGGCAAATATGAGACATAAATAAAAAAGAGAAATAAATAAAAATCAGAATTAGAAGAGACTCTTGTGCATGTATCGTACACAATCTACAATTTACAGGTTTAGTAAGCGGTAGGGATCAAGGCTAAAACTACTTTTCCCAGAAGTCAGTGCAGCTTAACGAAAGAAAGAAGGCACCTCATGTCAAAGAAACGCACAAGGTATGGCTTGTTCCCTTTCATATTTACAGACACGTAAACGCGGCTTCATAATGCAAAGTCTATCTGGTGGTGTGACAGAGGGAGGTCAGCTAATTGCTTCAAACACTGTTATTTATTAGTGGCAGTGAAGGCGTCACGATTGCACAGTTTTTATGCTCATGTGCTGCTGTTAGCCAGTTGGCTAGCAGCCTCAGTTCAGAGTGATTGAGGCTTAAAATCATTCGGCACGTTTCTGTCGTTGTTCCAACAGCACAAACAACCCCCCCCCCCCCCTCCTCCTCCTCCACCACCAAATCCAACTAACGTAGGAATAAATGAAGCTAATGTGAAACCCTGACATGCTAACACACTTTGCTCCCCTGTGAAGCAGTTGTGTAACTTGTTGTTCCCTAAAACTTGGAAATGAGGCTGAAGTTCAGTCAGGAGAAAGCCAGATTCATCCTGGAGTTGCGCTGATATGTCAAGCTTAAAAAAAATAGGTAAGAAATTTGTTTGGCAAATTAGCAAAGCTTAACAACATTAGCATTATAAATGCGCAATATTTGCTACTTTCTTTATTAGTAAGGCAGTAAACAAAATTAGGCTAACAGTCTAATTTTTAAAAAAAAATCTCAGATTATTTTCTTGACAAAATGTTTTTTTTCTGTGTAGTTCAAGTTTCAACTACACATACCGGGAAAACTCCAATTCTATGCGCATGCTCCGTTTAATCTCCTTGTATCAGAATGTTCTTGCCGCTCATTTATGTGGTGTAGTTAACAGTAGCGTTACAACCAGTAAGCTCCACGTTTTCCCTCGGAGTTACTCGAGCTCAGGAGCTTCTCCTCCTCGGTGAGCCTCACCTGATGATTCTTCGAAAGAGCAACGGGGCTCACGGCAGCAGCAGCCGGACTTATCAACCAGACACAGTATGCTTTTCTCATCTGTCTGTCTATTGCCCTGCATTGGATAAGTGGGAGAAATTTAGTGGACAGATTAATAAAAGCTTCACCAGTTGTGGTTATTTTTATTCTGATGTGATTGCTTATATAGAGCTTTATATAAAAGCTCTTAATGCTAGGCTGCATTTAAACGAGGCCACTGCAATGTTTTCACCCACAAATGACAACATAATGCTTGTGCCTATGTAACAAGGAGGCAGTCCTTTCTGCCAGATATCTAGCTGAGCTTGGATACTACTTCTAGTAGTGCAGAGCTACATGTAACTACATGTAGGGGCAAGCAGGGTAATATCTGCGCCAGTTATAACAAGCAAATTCATCCAGTGTGGCAACACCTTGGAATATAAGAGAGCATCTTAAAGTACCCTTAGCGGTATCTTTGGCTGGATTATAGCAGTGTGTTAGGTACGAGATAACCATGTAAACCAGGGGTGTGAAACATAAGCTTGGGGGGCCAGAATCGGACGGCAAAGACTCCAATCTGGCCAACTGGATGTGTGTGGAAAATGTGGTAAAGGGCGTACATTTTGGACTTTTAACTGTATTTTAATCAATTTTACAGTTTTGCCTACTGATATTACCTGATATAGGCTATAGTTTATCTGCTTGCTTGCCTACTCAGATGTGACACTGACACAGACAGTAAGAACTAAAATCGATTCTTTTGTTGGTAATATGCCTCGTAAACAGTGTATGGATAGTTATTTCCCCAATTGGTCTAATTTGCAATATTTTGCAGTGTTAACGTCTGTCAGACAAGTTTTAACACAGCACTAGAACTCAAGCTTCAGCTCCAACCCCGACTGTAAAACATAAGAGTCTCAGGCCCGGATATAGATTACATTTAATCATTGCCTTTTTAACTGCCTGCTCTTTTTGATTCTTGATCAATTTCACGTTTGGGGTACAAAATATTGACCAACACAGGTTTCAGCATCACTGCGTGAGGGTAAATACTACTGGGGTTTAAATTAAGATTATTATAGTTAACTCAAAGTAAACTAAAACGTGATGACAAAAATATTTTAGGTAACTAATATAAAAATCAAACTAACAAATTATTTTTGTGAATTTGAAAAACTAAACTAAAATAATGATATACAAGGAATATCCCTAGTTTTCAGATTTGTTAGTTTAATAAAATTTGGCATCACAGCTTCTCCACGATTGTAAGTCAGCTAGTTTTACTGTAATGCCTGGCATATACTCTAAATGTAATAAGTTTAAATTAATGAATTAAGATTAAAACGAATAAAAACTAAAGTGAATTTAAATATTTTAATACAATTAAAAGCTAAACTGAATTTTAAAAACAGTCCAAATGAAATAAAACCAAAAAACTTAAGTAGAAAATACACAAATTAATAATAACCCAGGCTTGAACACGGTGGAAGAACTGTTTTCTTTTTAAAGGGTCTCATGCCCCTCAGGCGTGCAAAAGTTGCACTGACATCACTGTTTTGCAAGGCGCAGCAGGCCAGCACTGATAAGAGCTATTGATAAGTATGGAGACATGCAGGTCAGGTGGATTGCAGTGCTAGGAAGTGTTCTGCAGTAGCTTTCAATATCCATGGAAATGCACAGAAACATTTGGTTTACTGTAGCACGTGACAAAGAAAAGTGTCAGATCATTGAAGCTAAGAGCTGCTGTGTCAGATCAGGCTTGCCAAGTCACATGATTGTTTGTGATTTTCAGGTGAACAATGACACTGGACTGAGCGGCTGGAAAGCTTTCTGTCTGACAATGTCAGAGAGTGGAATGGAGCAAAGGTCAACGTTTTCTCTTACATGCCAGCGGCAGCATGTAGCTTTTTAACCAGCTCGTCGGATGGTTTGTTCTCACCGGTTCAGCCCTCTCTGACACGGAGAGGCAGAGGAGTTGAGTTTGTTTTCTTCATACATTCCAGGTGGAAAGTCGGCAGCTTTTCCTATCAAAGAATCCTCGCATGCTGATTTGATACAGTGAGGGGGGGGGGAAGAAAAAGTTATATGCCAGTTCAATGGTAGCAGAGGACACAGCAGAAAGCGGGGACAGGTCAGACGGGGAGAAAGAGATGGCTCAGAAAGTATCTGAAGACGCCGAACGGCAGGAAGACGGAGATGCAGCGATGGCCATCGCTTCTGCCGAGTCTCCCTCTGGAGAGGAAGCAGCCAGGGATCCCAGAAAGTGGAAGTGGTCTGTGATTTTCTTGTGTTTCTACGGGTTTATGGCATCCATAAAGCCCGGGGAGCCCTTCATCACGCCATATCTGCTGAGTACAGAGAAGAACTTCACCAGAGAGCAGGTGAGTGATACATGTCTTTTGTTGTTGTTGTTGTTGTTGTTGCTTGATTTGATGAAAGTTTACGTTGATGGGTCATTTTCCCATCAACATTACCAGATACAAGACCTTCCAGTTACAAGAGTTTTGCAGAGTTGAAAGTCATACTCAGAGAAATCACGCAGTCCAAAAAGTTAACCTCTGAGACTCTAACAAGCTCTGTGGTTAGGCATGTATTGCACAATAGAATTAATGAGTTCCCTGTGGGGAGCTTACTGAGCCTTCTTACTGTGGTCAAAGTTCACATTCCTTCAGAGTGGGTCAGTGTAAATGCAAATGTGGAGTTGGACTGATTTGTAGAGTGGGATCACTGGGAAGTAATCACTATTCTAGTTTTCCCATTGGCCTGGCCATAAGCAAGAGCTGAGCTGGCAATGTGTTGACAGCATGTGGAAAAACACTGCCAAAGACCAGAATAGCAGGTTTGCAGCAGAGCTGAACAACATGCAGAAACATCTGTTTACCTCTGAGCTCCCTGTTTTTAGGATTCCAGGGAACAAGCAGTTTATCTGTCATTATTCCCGGTGATCTGAAGCTGGTATTTGGGAAACAAACGTCAACAGATGTCAATGCTTTAACCACTTCCACTGTCATGAAGTCAGCTGTGATAGAAGTCAGATAAACAAAACGTGATTGGGGTGGATAGTTTTTCAAGTACTACGTGAGGTTTCTCAAGTCCCAGCTTATCTTACGATTGTGTACAGTTATGTAAAAAGAAAGTCTTCACAGTTTTCTGTTTTCAGGTGTTCACTTATGCACAGTATTTCAGTCAGGATGAGGTCTGGACTTTGACCTTTGCAAACCTTTATTCTTTTTTTCTTTTTCTTTTTAGCCATGCTTTTGTTGGATGACCCACTTCAGGCCAAATGTTAGCGGTTGGATAGATGGGCTCACATGTGACTCTTAAATACTTTGCCTTCGCTTGTGAATAATCTTTCTGACTTCAGATTGTGTGGAGATACCCTTATTACCATTGAAACGTTGGTGGGAAGTAACAGTTGCTTCTTTAAGATCATTGCTCAGGTCTTTCCTCCGTGATATTTTAAGACACGCTTGAGTGCCGCCGAACAGCAAACTGCTCACACTTCTGCTTTTACAGAGTTGGTCGCTCTTCTTGATGATGAATCAGCTAATAAATCATTTGATTAGCAGCAGCTGGCTTCTACTTGCCCTCTTAATTCCTGAGAAAACACAAAAGGTCTCCTTAGTTTTTCACGTGATTGCATAAAGTCATGTGAAATGTCTCTTTTTCACAACCACAGAAGGCCTCAGCTGTGTAAAAACTTCCCCTTTATCTTGTACACGGCTATGACTGTGATCATC
Organism: Pelvicachromis taeniatus; assembly: GCA_015108175.1. Classification (NCBI taxonomy): domain Eukaryota; kingdom Metazoa; phylum Chordata; class Actinopteri; order Cichliformes; family Cichlidae; genus Pelvicachromis; species Pelvicachromis taeniatus. The sequence continues at coordinate 17,613 of VURO01048143.1, forward strand.
ACAGTGTGCATTGTTAGGATAGTAGGCTGGTATTTGCAAAATACTAAAGCGATGCAGAATTGTGTTTTGCATCAAGACTACTTAGGGAAAAAAATGCCGAATACTTGCTTGATTCAGCTTGATGAGGATGGTTTGCCACCCTTATTAGCTTGAAATAAACGTAAATTTGGTGTCAATGGATTTTGAATTATTTTTTGGCCAAAACAAGCAATATTTGTGTTTGAATTTGTGATTTTTAGGTGATCTTTGTCACATTTTAATTGCATGTTAGTTGTATCCTTACAGGTGTGAAGAAGAATGCCAGCAATGTTGTTTTTTACTTACTGCTTCCTTGAACTTTCAGTTTTTTTTCAAGCTTTATTTGATTGATTGATTTATTTCCAGGTGACCAATGAGATCACTCCAGTGCTGACGTATTCCTACATGGCTGTGCTGGTGCCGACCTTCCTGCTAACAGATCTTCTGCGTTACAAGCCGGTCCTGATTCTTCAGGGCGTCAGTCAGGTGATCATCTGGATCATCCTGCTCCTTGGAGGTACGCTGCTTCAGATGCAGTTCATGGAGTTCTTCTACGGCATCACCATGGCCTGCCGTGTTGCCTACTCCTCCTACATCTTCTCCCTGGTCAACCCGGTCCTCTACCAGCGCGTGGCAGGCTACTCGCGCTCCTCAGTCCTCTTGGGGGTTTTCACCAGCTCTATCCTGGGCCAGCTGTGCATGTCCCTGGGAAACATCACCTTCTACACCCTCAACGGTATCTCTCTGGGGTTTGTCAGCTTTGGTTTGCTGCTCTCACTGTGCCTGCCCTGGCCTAAACGCTCCTTGTTTTTCAACCGGATGAATCAGAAGGAAAAGGAAGCGGTAGAAGTAGCCACCAAATCTGAACTGGACAAAATGAACCCAAAAGATGGAGGGCCATCCTTTGCCGGCCCTCCGCGTCCTGCGTCAACCTGGAAGGATTCTGTGTTCATGCAGATGCTTTCGGAGGTTAGAAACGTACTGAAGAGGCCCAACCTGAGGCTCTGGTCCCTGTGGTGGGTGTTTAACTCCACTGGGTATTACCTGGTGCTCTTCTACGTCCACATCCTGTGGAACAAAGTCTACCCTGCCACTGAGAACAAGAACGTCTACAATGGGGGAGTGGAGGCAGCTTCTACATTGCTCAGTGAGACATTTCCAGAGATTTTATTACTTTTTTTTTTTTTTTTACAGAAATAGAATAATTTATGATTGAAATGTAATCTGTTTTTACATCCATCTTGG
>VURO01048143.1:25377-72405 GCA_015108175.1 Pelvicachromis taeniatus
TTTAAAATTTTTATTTATTATTTTTTTTTTTTTTTTCTTTTTATTTATTTTTTTTTTTTTTTTTTATTTTTTTTTCTTTTTTTTTTTTTTTTTTACACATCGTAGTCACCGTATGTGACACATTTGTGGTTAATTGTGTGAGTAGTTTGATATCTGTCTGATCAGCTGTATCAAATATCTTATTGTTAGATATTACCTGAGGCATTATGCATACCTCCCCTTCCATTTGTCACTGGGGTTGTAGAGATATCAGTCTTTATGTACTTTTATTATCAGATTCCTTGTTTTGTGTCTGTAGGCACTAGTTCCTACAGAGCGGTTACACTGTACAGCACTGTGCTTCAGGTCTTTTCAGATGTGCTGTATAATATTTTTCTGTTAAAACATGGAGATTGAAGACAACCCTGACTTTGGTGAAAATCTGCTCTCGACCCGGTGGATTTATTTATTTATTTTTATTGATGGCTGGATCATCATTCCTCACAACTAAATGAAGTGGTTTCCACGTGTGACCTGTTGCTGTTTTCCATTAAATAAACTGCTTAATCAGAAGCTACAACAAAAAAAGCTTTGCGTGAACAGCAGTGGAAGATGGAGACATTTGCACATTTCACAAATAATCTTCAAAGACAAAAAAATTGAATCATCACTTTGATGCTGTGAAGAAAATATAAAGTATCAGATAAATGTGCACTTTTGGATCCAGAGATTGCATGGTATTGAAGAAATGATCAGAATTGTGTACAGTCTGCTTTTGCAGAGAAGATGAGCCAAATAAGATCCACGTTCAAAGAAGAATGAAAGACATTAAGACATGTAATTGTAAAAAGAAAAACTACAACTTCACCCAAGCTTAAATTTTCTCAGTAGTGCGCACACATGCATGCTGAACTGTACAAAGCACTAACTGCTGCCTTTTCCCCCACACTGTCAGTTTAAGGTCCTCCCACACTGAAAACCTTTATGACTCCTGTTATAGCTCATGTATGTATTATTGTAGCGTCTACTCTACAATTTAAAGCGCCTTGAGGTGACTGTTGTTGTGTTTTGAATGAAGTTTTTACATCTACCTAGGTCTTTAGTGTTTTTAACAATAAAAAGAAAAGAAAGTTTCCTGTTTGAAATTTCAGAATCAGCTTAAATATGTTCACTGCAACGATGCAGTGTACAAGCTGACCAGAGCTGATTCTTGATCAATATAATATCAGTTCAGTTCTTTGTTCAGTTCTTTGCATCAAAATGTAGCTTTAATTTTTTATAGTAGTCAAGGTTACATGACGTGTTTGCTTAAGTTTCTGCACAGATACAAAACAGTCTGTTTTAGTGCTTTTGTGATGTTTGGCGCCCCCTGCCGCTGAACATCCACGGTACATCTGCACTTCCTGATTTTCTAAATCTGTGTTAGGAATCTTCCCGGTCCTCATATATTTTGCCCTGTGTGTGGCGATGTCTGCTCTTGCAGAACAACAGCAATTTACTGTAACCTGAACATTTTATGAGGTAGAATAATGTTTTATTATTTTTAGCTATACATCAATCAAAGATACTCCTACCATATAAAGTTCAAGAAAAAATACAGATCTGGAAATAGACTTAATACTGTATGACCTTTTAAAATTCTGCTCCCAGACTGATTTACTGCTGTAAGTGGATAGAAGCTTAATTAGTTTTAAAGCGTCTCACCTCCAGCTTTTTTATTTTGTGGACGAGCAGGGGTGCTGTTATCCCCAAAAGCTTCTCCTGCTGTGTCAATGACAGCTTTTTAATGAGAGAAAAAAAAAAAAAGTAGGATTGTGGCTGAAACCACAATCTTCCTCTTCCTCTAGAAAGTGTTGGAAAAAACCCATAAAGAACGGTGACATTAACAGAAAACACCACACAGTACTGTGGACATTTTGAGACCCCTTCAGGTGCTGTAAAATGATGACAGCGGCAGTAAGTGGCTTTTCACAGTTGTGCATCATTAAGGAATTTTAAAGGAATGCTTTAAAAATGGTATCACTGATGAAGTAGTCCTATTTTTATCTGGGAGGCAATATACATGTGATTTCCACATGTAGCTGACTGGATTAGCTGCTGTTGTTTTCTTCACAGGTCAACTTGCATTTGCTCTGAGCGCAGGGACGAGCAAAAACAGGAAAATTCATCATGAACATTTTCTTTGACTTAGTTTGCTTTATAATATTAAAAGGTTTTAAATTGCTTTACTTGATACTTGTTTAATATATCCACACAGAGGACTGTGTGATGGTAAATGTAGTAAAAAGAGCTGGTCCTGTGTTGAAAACAGCATTGTTGCTCCTGAATCCAAGGTTCAGATGGACTCTCCTCTCTGTCATAGACTTTCCTGAAGAGTGCAATCCCCATATAGTTCAAGAATACCCTCCAATCCCCCTTCTGAAACACCACTTTAGTCTGTGAGTTAAGGGACACCACCCGAGCTCCTCACAACGTTGCAGAGATATGTCAACTAGCACAACCTACAACATTCAGAGCCTTAAGGAACTCAAATATCCACCCCAGGGGCTGTTCACCATCTTGTTCTGGGATTACCGCCACAAAAAGTACCAATGACAAGCTCCATTATATCCCAAACATCCAGAACTGGGTCGCTCCCAAACAACCGAGGATAAACACCATACGAGGTAGAGAAAAAACACATTTTATTCTGGGGTGAAATGTCCAGATCTACATGTTCTTTTAGATCCAGAGATTAATTTCTTGTACGGTATAGATGAAATGATCAGAACTGCCAGAAGTGCACAGTCTGCTTTTGTGAAAGTGAAAACTGGTAAAAAGAGTGATGTGCACATTTAATCACTCACAACCTGCTTTTGTGTAGGTTTTATATTAAACACATTATAAAAACACCACATATATATTTACATAATTTCATCTACACACACTGAACCACAATAAATACAAATCCAAGGGGTTAAAACTATCAGAGCGCTTGTTGTATAAAGAAATGTGGAAATGTTAGTGTATCTGGAGATTGGTAAAGACAGACAGTGGCAGCTCTGCAGCTCATACTTGACTTCCAGTCAGCTACTTGTGCGGGCAAAGTCTGACGCTACCGCTACAGTACATCCTCCGCAATGCCCACACAGTAGGCCGGAAAGAGACAAAATATTGTGACAAACAGAAAAGAAGATTCACTGAAACAGAGAAGAGGACCCAAATAAGACCCATGTTCAAAGAATAAAAGATATTAATAGAAAATAGAAAAAGTACAACTTTGCTTCAATTTCCTCAGTAGTGCACACACATGCATGCTAAACTGTACAAAGCACTGACCCTGTTGTTTGACCCTGCAGCCCAAACCAAACAATGGCATCCCTTTTCCCCCCCACCACACTGTGAGGCTGCACCACACCTGGCTCGTATCACAGATCATCTCCCAGCATTCCTCTTTAACGTGGTTGCTGTGCCACTCGGTGTCAGGTATGCAGTCAATCACAGGAAATGGCACTTTGCTGGGTTTCCTGCTATTGTTTAAATCTTTTCTGCCTCTATGGAAAATCTTGGAACAAGCCGGACTCCTGTTACATCTCATTCAAGTTAAGTTTTTACATCTAACTACGACTGTAGTGTTTTGAATTTTAAAAGCTAGTGATTAAAATACTTAAGCAGCTTTAAGCAGGACAAAAAAACAAGAATAAAAAAACAAACAAACAATAGTTTCATGTCAGATTAAACATCAGATTAAAGGGAACATGAAACACTATGAAGGCTGACTTACACCACGGAGCCCTACTCTAAAAACTTTCATGGCTTTAACACCATCTGTAAACGAGTGTTTAAACTGTAACATTTTTCGTTTGTGTAGCATCGTCTTGTTCCAGTACAGGATCTGATGTCACTGGGTGGATTGGTTGGTTGCTGCTAATAAGAGTGACAATATGATGTGTTCCAGATCAAGTTGAAAATCAGAATTTCCAAGTTTCCAGTTGCAATTTTTATCTGGAATGCCCCCTCAACTCAGATTTTCCACTTGAAAAGTCAGATATGCCACACCATCCGTGACTCAACAATCCAAGATGACAGCAGTGAAGGTAAACAGCAGTAAAAAAAAAAAAAGAGTAAAACTTATCATCTGTACTGCCACTGTTGTGCATTCACAGATGCTAAGATTGACAAACCCCGTTTCTCTGGTTTTCCCAAATTTCCTACTGGAACGTAATATCCGCTGTACTGATTCATTCCTAGTTCCAAATCCGACCTCTGAGGTAACTGGAACACAGCTTTAGTATATGTGAACTAACGAGTGACAGAACTGATAAATCAGTAAAAAACAAGGAAACTAAAATTAAAAAGTGTACACGGTCCACTACAAACATAACTATTTTTCTTACCAACACACATTTGGAAATCCTAACATCCATCAGCATGTCCACAGGGGGGAAAAAAAATCTCCATATTACGCTCTCCTTCACTTATATTAGGGTTTTCATATGTAGTACGAAGTAATGCACTCAGTGAGATGATGGGAGATAATGTCAAAACCAAAACAAGGAAATCGGTTTCCAAAGATTGTGGCAACTTTTGTTCCTGTTTTTTTTTTTTTTTGGTCTGTTGTACCCATCAGTCTATTCCCACTGCAGGATCTCAGGATTCCTGATCTGTGCTTCGATAAGAAACTCAGTTATGTTTGAGATGTAATACACACTGATGTTATAAACTGCTTGGGAGTGCTTGAGAAAAGACAGACTGTTTTACTGCATAAAATAGAGCTGATCGCATCCTGTGAACATCTGCTCTGCCAGCTGTTTGTGCCGCTCTGCCTGTACATCCAACCCAACGAGGAAATCACTAGTGCACCTGACTCAAACAAGCTCTCCTCATTTATAAAGTGCTCTACAAACCCTAACAATACGGCTAACAGGTAGATTCCCATATTTTAGTGCAGCTAGCCAATAATGAACAACCACTTACTGCTTAAGAGACAGAGAGTGAAAGGGGACAGTATATCCCTGGTACTTTAACATAAGCTGTCACTAGTTAACATAAGCTGTCACTAGTTAGACTTACATTAGTTTGTGTTAGCTATTACCATCAACCAACCAACCAGATCACATTCAGTACTGGCACAAGATGGTGCTAAAAACTTTAGACAAGTATTACTAATATTAAATCCAGCTTCATAGCCAGTTTTTAAGAGTAGGACTCGATGGTGTAAATCAGCCTTTCATGCCCACTTTAAATGTGTTCACAGTAACAGTGCAGGGCACATGAAGACCAAAGTAGAGTCTTGATCAAAATCAGATTCCTCTTCTGATGGATTAGTTTGGAGCCCCCTCCCAGCTAGTGAACATCCATTGTACATCTGCACTTCTTGACATTCTTAAACATTTTCAGTTTCTGTTTGCATCTTCTGAGATCCTCTCACTTTATGTTTAAGTGTCTCTCATTGGCATCTCCTCTGAAAGATTTCAAAAGACAAAGAAGAAAAAAAAGTTACACACCGCTGTTAAAAACCTGAAAGTGAAAGTCTTATAAATATGTCCAAAGATTTTAATTAAATTAAATGCAGATTCATGTGTTTTTTTCCCCCAAACCATTCTCGCCTCTGTATCATGTGACTAAATTAAGGAACTGAGAAATGAAATGAACTGTATATGATGAGTAAGTATTTTTTTTATTTTTTTTTTTAGCTGTGAGCCAATCAAAGACACTTTGACAGAGTCCAAGATCAAGCTACAGAGCTGCAAATATGCTTAACACGTCCTTTATAAAATCTGCTCCCAGAGGGATTTACTGCGGTAAGTGGATTGAAGTAGAAGTAGTTTTAGAGAGTTTTACCTTCAGTTGTTTCATTTTGTGTTCGAGCAGGTGTGCCATTAGCCGCAGGAGCTTCTCCTGTTATTTTAATGACAGAAACGTGGACATCAGCTTTTTAATCCCACAAAAAAACACTGTGAACAAAAAGATCACAGTGTGGCTGAAACTTACTCTGACGTCCTTCCCTCCTCCAGAAATCTAAAGTGGTGGAAATCCCCCCCAAAAACAAACGATAAAGAACAATGACATTAACACGAACCACGACACAGAAGAACCACAGGTATCCAAGTGAGGTGTACTTTCTAAAAGACACTGCTTTAAAATATAAAAAGCAGCGCTGGGATTGATTTGTTACTGACCTGCTTCCCACGGCACGGACTCTGCAGAGGGAATTACGGTAAAGCACAGTTAAAGACACCAGGCTGTTTGTTTTATTGTTCATAGTCATCACTGAGCTGCCAAGACTTTGATTTTAATATCATAAAAAAAGGACAAACTTTTCTTTATAACGCCATTATTATTCAATGCCTGATCGGAGAATCTTATTTTGGACTAAAAATACATCCATGTTCACAATAAGCATTTCTTGAAGCCAGCTGGTTGTGTTAATGTTAGCTAGATTCAGCAATTATGGCTTAAACTGAAGAGAAATGCTCCTCCAGTCCCGTTCTGAGATCATTTATATACGACCCGGGCTGTGAGCTCTTCTTTCCATGTTGTTCTTGTTACCCAGAGCCACCGCTGGCCTGTGGATTGTAAAACTAACACTCACGTCTGAAGATGAATCAAATGTATTTTTAAACTGACCTAAAATATCAGATAGTATTGATAACTAGCTCACCATTTTAAAATAAGAGAGTAACTGACGAGGCAAATAATAGAACATAAAATAAAGCAAATTGAAACTAAATGTTTACTTTTCAATTTCAGATTTGTTTAGGAAGCACTTTGCTTTGGACTTCTTACCTTTTTCATAAAACCACACTCCTGGAAGAAATCAAAAGAAAATCACAACATTAGATTAGAAATCCACCAGAATCAATCAAAAATGAAACTCAAACACAACCTGAAACAGATTTAAATGAAAAACTCTTATTCTGAAAGATCTGGGACTCAGTAAAAAAAACACTACACTTTATTTGGTATTGAACCCCCTTTTGCTAAATGAACTAATTAATCAATCATCAGCAAATGTGAGCACCTCTTCAAAAACAGAGGTCTCAATTAGCAGGATGAATGTTGAAGTTATCCGGGGCTGGGTCGCGGGGGCAGCAGCCCAAGAGGAGAAGCCCAGACCTCCCTCTCCCCAGCCACCTCCTCCAGCTTGCCTGGGCGAACACCAAGGCGTTACCAGGCCAGCCGAGAGAGATAATCTCTCCAGCATGTCCTGGGTCTGGCCCGGGGCCTCCGCCCGGTGGGACATGCCCAGAACACCTCACCCAGGAGGCGCCCAGGAGGGTGATCGAGAGGCCAGTTTTTAAAAAATGTGCTGCTTGCATCTTAGTTTGGGGGACAGGGGCATAACATTTCACACACAAGGCCTCTAACTTACACACAAAATGGCTTGTGTGTAAGTTAAAGCTTTAATACTAAAGTTAACTGTTAACGCTGAATATCAATATGCTGATAAAAGACAGTATTTATTTTGTTACCCGTTTTCCATTTGTGAAAGGCAGCCAGCAGTATGATGGCAACCAGCAGCACAATGAGCACTGTAACTCCCAAGACAATCTTTGGACCTCCTTCAGCTGCTGAGAAAAAAAAAAAAGACAGCAGCAGTAAGTGGCTTCTCAAAGTTGATGACGTGCAGCATTATTGAGTTTGAAATGTTTTACAAATAACTTACAAGGTATCGACTCGAATGAGTTGGGAGAGATGATGATCGGTTTGCTTTTCTTCTGGCTGACCGGGTTTTGTATCTCACAGCTAAACGTATTACTGCTTGAACTGCTCACCTGGGACTGCAGTGAAATAGTTAATATCATTGAAACCACAGAGAAGAAGTCTTCACACATTCTAAAGTGTACATATAATACCTTAAGAACAGTATATTGTTTCTCAAGTGAAACTTGCATCCCAGTATCATCTGAAGTCCATTTGTAGTTGACTGGAGTGGCTCTGGTTGTGTTTCCTTCACAGATCAACTCACATTTGCTCTCATTACAGAATTTGTTAACATCAGGTACAGGGACGGGAGCTGTTGGTAGAAAAAGAAACAGGAAAATTCATCATGTGATTCGCTATTATTAGTTTTGCTGTAACATACTAAACAAACTCAGTTCAATTTATCCACTTACAGAGGACTTTGAGCTGAACTGCAGTGAGTTGCACGTCGTTGATCTGTGGTGAGTAGATGCCGCTGTCATCATATAACAGTCCGCTGATTGTCATAATACCGGTGGAGGTGTCCAGGTGGCCACGATCTTCAAACATATATGACCACAGTTACTTTTAACTCATCAGTGATGATCAAAGATGTGAAAACTGCACCACTAACACAGCTTACCAAGAAACTGACGATAGGCTGATACACTCGTTTCATTCGTTTCACCTTTCTCCCACTCCATGGCTATGTTAGGCTCTTCTTTCCATAAGATTTGTGTGATGGGGCCAGTCACAGAGTTAGCAGGTGGTGCTAGGACAGCTACTCCTCCCACTTTTCCATAGACTATAGTATCTGCCAAGAAAAATACAAAATACTTTAAAGTTTCTATTAGTGACTGAGCTCTGGTCACATGTTCAGTAATGAAGATTAAACTGTTATTTAGCAAAAAAGTGACTCGTTCTTTAAACTATTGTGACAGTTTCATTCTGAATAAACTTCACATACAACACGTTTCTATAAAACTGCTTTGGCATTTCAAACGTGCATCACGCTGCTGTCTGACTCACTGTATGCTAATGAAGCCTGATTTCTTTAGCCTGTTCTGTGATACATGCAGTTACAGCTGTAGCTTCCACTTCACCTCCTCTATTCTGGAGTCTATAGACTCAGCCGTGGTGTGCTGGCTGTTGCTGTCAGTAAACTGGCTAAAAACACTATCTGAGCGCCGGTTTGCACTGGGTGGGGTCACAAACGGGAAAAATCACTAAACTACGATTCAGCTTTCACAAAAACACCCACGCACTCTGCAAAAACACAATTTTCACTTTGTGCTACAAAACGAGCTGCTTCAAGCGTCCTTCAAGAGTACAGCAGACTTACCTGCAAGTACTGAAGGAGACACCGCAGCTAGGACACACAAACAGCCGAGCCCAGCGATTAGCTTCCCTGAAGGCCACATCTTCGTCACTTAAACGGTCAAAAACGACGAAAACTCCAGGCTGGAAGTCCCGAGAAACATGCGAGATAAACTTTAAGTCAAAGACCAAACGCACAGTAGTTCAGACGAGCTAGCATAAACAGTTAAGCTAGCATAAGCGCCGAACCGCACAAGGAAAGAAAAAGGAGACGAAAGTGAAAGCATGCTTTGAATCTCCGCCTCAACCTGGACATGCCTCTGTACAAAACTAACACACACAACGTTGTTATACTATTGGATACTGACCACAAAAAGTTTGATTCCAATAAAACTAACTTTAAACGAGGTTACGCAAAGTTAAAGTACTTTTAAGAAAGTAATTGGAAAGTAAATTAAAAAAAATAAAATAAATAAATGGTATTTTTCTCCCCCTGGCGACATTAAGGTGTTACTGCAACCTAAGAAAGCTCAATTCAATGTCATTTATGTCTTCAGAAATATGCATCCTGTGGTTATGAGATACATTGATAAATGTTTAATTGCTAACACGCTACAAGAAGCCACATTAAAATAACACCAAGGTGTGAAACCAGAGCGTCTGTGTTTGTGAGGTTATGCAACAAAACACATGACTTTAATTTTTAAGTTTTTTCAAGTTTTCTTTCAACTTTAACTCTTGATAGTACAATATAAATGCTCTTTTGTGTTCCACTAACACCTGAAATTAAAGTTAAAATAACCCAAATAAATACCAAAAAACATTTCATGTCATATAAGTCATGAAGCATTAATGGTGAACCTAAAGAGAAAACGTAAATGTTAAAAATGCTATCAAAAGTCAAATGAAAATATAACCAAGAAGATTGCAGCTGGTTTCTAAAAAGAGCTTTTAAAGAGTGTTTCCTTTACTTGTTTCAGTTTCTAGCGGTTATCACAAACACAATGAAATCCCCATGTGGTTTGTACCTGTTCTAATGAAAGGAGCTTTTCAAAAGGATGAAACTGAACAGACTACTACACACATTTCCTGAAAGAGTGTACACTGTAGGGACTATTTTAACACGTTTGAAATGTAACAGAGGGGCTACAGTGAAAATCACAATTTAACCATGTCTCAGTTGTTGAGCTGTCAGTTTGTCCATTATTAGCAGTGTAAACTTGTTGCATGCAGTGACTGGGAGCCCTTGTCAGAGAAAAGTGAGGGTATCACAAAGCTACCTGCTGTATTTCCATCTAATCCTTAAGGGCCTCTAAAATGTCAAGAAGTGGGTGGAAGCGCCAGATTAGACACTGCTTATATTCCCCTTCTGTCCTGACAGCTCTGGGTGGTCTCTTCTTCTGTGGTGTTGGCTCACAATCACACCAATTTGTCTCCCTGTGTTGGCGCATAAGGACACAGTGCTACTGAACCACATCACTGGCCAACCTGCAAACCCAAATATAGTAGAATCAGACACCACTAAACTAGCTTTACATTCTACTCAATGAAAATAGGGCATTTGATATAACAAGTTACCATTTATAAATGACTATTACTACACCACAAGTAAATGGGCAGAGCAGGGATCCAAGAATTGAATTGAAACTAGTGTAAAATATTACATGCACATCAGTGTGAAGATGCAATTACAAAAATTCCCAGATGGGAATGAAAAGTTCTGGTTATGTTAAATAACATAAAACCAAAACAATTTTAATGTCTTTAATTTAATGCTGTCTATAGCTCTACAGCTCTATTTCTTCGATCTCTATATTTGTGAATTAAAGAGAATAAATTAAAATACATAAAACAAAACAAAATTACAATAAATTGAAACAAATAAAAAAATAATAAAATCAATAATAATATTAATAAACAGCACGTAGTCGACGTTGATGACGCTGACGTAGATCAAATGCTGATTGGTTGAAACACCGAGTTGACCCGGAAAAAGAAAAGCTTCACGGAAATGGACAAAAATGGCAGCGCTGGAAAGTTTTGAGGAACAGTTAGCTGAACAAATTGCGTTGCACCCCAACCTTTATGACCCTGGACACAAGTATTACAAGAACCCGCACGTCAGCATCAAGTCTTGGCGAGAAATAGCAGCCGCCCTCCAGACCGAGCCGGACAAATGCCGGGAGAAGTGGAAGCAACTTCGGGACAGGTATGTTCGGGCCAAAAAAAAGTTCACCAGCAAAAGCAGCCAGCCTACGAGACCAGCGAGAACCCCTCCGCTGCTCAAGTCCCTGTCGTGGCTGGACGGGTACGTGAAACACAGGAATGCCGTGACGAGGTACACAATAGAGGTACGATAAGCAATAACTTCCAGCTCTGCAAAAATAAATAAATAAAAATAAGCAATCTATAAGAAGGTTTGGGGTATTTATAGTTCATGTGTCCTTAATAGAGTCCCGAAGGCTTCTCACCCTCCCCTGCAGAGCCGAACGAGGTGCTGGAAGACAAAGTTAACCCTGTAAGCATCGTGTGTGACGTTTTGATGCCCTCCACCTGTATGTTTAGTTATGTGCAGTCATAGCGGAAGTATTTGGGGGTGTTGCTGAAGCTCAGTATTTTTACACTGGTGCTGTTTTCCTTTAGTATCCTGATAAATCCCAGAGTTCAGCTGCAGCATCGCCTGGACCGTCACCACACAACAGCAGCCAGGGAGGCGAAATACAAGTAAGTGCATGTACGGGACTAGCCTGACTGGCACAGACATGCGTGGTTCATCTATTGAGCTCTCCTAAATACCTTTGTTATAGCACTGTGTATAATCAGACAACAAAAGCTTGGTTTCTTCTAAACGCTTAACAGAACCATATATACATATGTCGAAATAAACACAATAATTATACATGGAAACTAAAAGAATTTGGATTTATAAGAAGTTTTTGGAAACATAGTTATTAATAATTGCCTCATGTCTGACAACGTTTCTGCAAATTCATCTTGATCCATTGAGGAGGAGATGAGGTCCATACACTACAGTCATTATGGTAAAGATTAATAACTGCTCGGTTATGCTTCACTATTAATTTTACGTTCTGTCTGGTTGCAGTTGATGGAGTCGACACTGCCGAGCCCCTCCAGGTCTGAGGGCAGCCCGACGCGGCGCTGCATCACCCCGACCCCACAAAGCCGGCCTAATAAAAGGAAGGAACACGACGAGGACCACGCCACCACCCCCATAAAAGACCTGCTAACGGACTGCTCCAAAATGGCAGCGTTACGTGACGTGTGTGCTGTGCAAGGGGACGAGCTGGACGAGTCGCACTACTTTGGAATTGTGGTCGCGAAGGGGCTGCGGACATTACCGGACAAAATACGGGCAGATGCCATGGCGCAGGTGATGGTGCTGTTGAGCAACTACCGTCAACAAGCTTTCGAGCTGCAAACAACAAACGGCAACAAGAAAACCTGATGACACGTCTTTGTTGTTCAAGTTTTTTTCATCCATTCTTACACATTGTTGTTAATATCATAAAACCTTTGCTTCCATCTTCTGCTTTTGTCTGTGAAGCTCACAGAGAGAAGCTGAGAGCTTCTCTGACAGCATCATGTGAACTGGCTACCCTGTTGCCTACAGTTTCAGGACATTTTTATAGCTGTTGAATAATTAGTTTATACATGTGCACATACATCTGACAAGTCCCACAACAGTTTTATTATACAAATGCAAGGACTAGTATAGCACAAATGTGTATAAAGTATATTTATATTAAATGTGTAGTGTATATTTATAAAACCTTGGAACTTTTATTTATGATTATGAGCTTTGTTTGTCTAGCACACTGGAAGACTGACTTTGATTTAGGAACTAATGTTGTGACGACGATGGGAAGCAAGGAAAGAGTTACCAGAATGTTGGCTTCCTTTCTAGTTTGTATAGACAACGGGAAAGAGCACTGTTACTTTACTGTATACACTATAAAACTGGCAAGTGTACCTTGATCATGGTCACTGCGCTGTTTTGCCACAGCGCCAGTCTGATGATAGCTGACTGCTCTGGCCCAACAAATCATCTTGAATGTCGAGACTTTGTTGAATGTAAGTTTAAAACCTACTCAAAATGAGGGTGTTAATACTCGTATAAAGAAATTAGCTTCCTACTTTTTCTTTCAAGCAAATGCAGTTGCTTTGTTTACTGGGAACTTTTTAAATTTGAAACAGCCAGATTTCTTAGTAATTACAGCAGGAAAATGGCTGTTAGAAAAAGGAGAACACAGCTTATTTATTTGTTAATCTTTTTTTTTAATCTGGAAAAGCAACAGGCACAGTTCAATTCCATTCATAAACTCAGAATATGGAATATACTTGTGCCATCAGGGAAGAAGAAACCCAATGATGGAATAACCTGGTCATTCTGTATAGTCAGGTAGTCAGCCGACCTGGAGCATATACTGTTGCTGAATCTAGAACTGATTAACTGCAGCAACCCCAGATCACCCTAGCAACTGCCCCCACAGGCTTGTACAGTAGGCACTAGGCATGATGGTTGCGTCACTTGATCTTCCTCTCTTCTTACCCTGATGCGCCCATCACTCTGGAACAGGGTAAATCTGGACTCATCAGACCACATGACCTTCCATTGCTCCAGAGTCCAATCTTTATGCTCCTTAGCAAATTGAAGCCGGTTTTTACGATGTGCCTCACTGATTAGTGGTTTTCTTACGGCTACACAGCTGTTCAGTCCCAATCCCTTGACTTCCCTTTGCATTGTATGTATCGAAGTGCTCTTACCTTCACTATTAAACATAGCCCTGAGTTCTGCTGTTGTTTTTCTTCGATTTGATTTCACCAAATGTTTAAGTGATCACCAATCACAATCATTCAGGATTTTTTTCCGGCCACATTTCTTCCTTGAAGACGATGGGTCCCCACTATCCTTCCACTTTTTAATAATGCGTTGGACAGTTCTTAACTCAATTTTAGTTGTTTCTGCAATCTCCTTATATGTTTTCTGTGCTTGATGCATGGCAATGATTTGACGCTTCTCAAACACACTAACATCATTTCCACGACCACGAGATCTGTCTTTCCACATGGTTGTTTATGACCTGAGATCCAGCAGGGGTTAAATAACTTGTTGCCAGCTGAAAGGTAATTGCCCATGCAGAAATTGTCCAATAGGAGGCTCGTACATACAGTGGAGCCCTGGGTTATGAGTTTAATCCGTTCCAGAACCGAGGTCGTAACCCGATCTGCTTGTAACCCGAACTAATTTTCTCTCGCTTACGGCCATACCACCCTGAACACGTCCGATCAAAAAAGCAAAATGCTTTTCCCGCAGTAAAATCACGATAAGAAAAGATGTTAGTTTATCACAGCGCAGTGTGAAAGTGAGAGAGAGCACACAGAGTGTTAGGACGATTTGCAATTCAACGAATTTGGTCGTTTGGAGACTTGAAGTCATATATAGCAGATAAAAATGTAAGCGCGTCTGTGTCGTTGCAGCATGTATAAAGAGGCTGTTTCTGAGCATGGCTCTCGCTTACGGCCATACCTCCCTGAACATGCCCGATCTCGTCTGATCTCGGCAGCCAAGCAGGGTCGGGCCTGGTCAGTACTTGGGTGGGAGACCGCCTGGGAATACCAGGTGCTGTAAGCTTTTTCAGTATTTTGTTTAATAATAATACAGACGACAGCTTAAATATTGAAAGTAAGCTCAGCCACTCTTTTAGCTCGTTTTCTAGTACAGCTTTGTGTTGTGAGTCCTACACAAAGAGCACTTCCACCGATTGTGCAATGTCAAATTCTTCATGCGTTATATCTGTCTCACTGTACATGCACAGAGCACCAGAGCACATTGATGCGACTTTATTCAGTGTTCTTTGGGAATGCAGTGAGCGGCCAATAAGAATTAAAACTGCTTGCTCTCGTCTTTGTACTCATGGTTTTCAGGTGGACACTGTGCCCGCTGCTGCACACTGCAAGGTCAAAAACGTTTCCTTGTACTGAGGCCAGCCATCCCTGTTTTGGAGAGCGGCCGACTGGCATTAGACATTTTCTACATTCATTGTATAAATAAGTTCTGTGTCCCATAAATATTTTGTTCTCTTTGTTTTTTTTGCTGTGTGTTTGTTTTGCAAAAAATCAAAAAGCTTTTAGAAGTGTGGTCATAAAGATGTTTCCTGACGTCGTTTCCACTGAGTGTGCATCAGCGCCCTCTGCAGTTTGTGTGTATAAGTGAAAAAGCTTACAGCACCTGGTATTCCCAGGCGGTCTCCCATCCAAGTACTGACCAGGCCCGACCCTGCTTAGCTTCCGAGATCAGACGAGATCGGGCGTGTTCAGGGTGGTATGGCCGTAAGCGAAGGACGAGCCCTATAAAAGGCCTTTTATAG
The DNA here is from genome assembly GCA_015108175.1 of Pelvicachromis taeniatus. Lineage (NCBI taxonomy): Eukaryota > Metazoa > Chordata > Actinopteri > Cichliformes > Cichlidae > Pelvicachromis > Pelvicachromis taeniatus. Next base: position 40,728 of record VURO01048143.1, read on the forward strand.
GTGGCAAATGTCACACCGTTTCATATATTATTGTGCTAAAGTTCATACGTTACAGTGAAGACATGCAAACCTTCTCTATTTACTGCAGCTTCAACATTGAGCTGCAAAAATGCTTTTCCCGCAGTAACATCGCGATAAGAAAAGATGTTAAGCGTGTCTGTGTCGTTGCAGCATGTATAAAGAGGCTGTTTCTGAGCATGGCTCTCGCTTACGGCCACACCTCCCTGAACACGCCCGATCTCGGCAGCCAAGCAGGGTCGGGCCTGGTCAGTACTTGGGTGGGAGACAGCTTGGGAATACCAGGTGCTGTAAGCTTTTTCTCTTCTACACACAAACTGCAGAGGGCGCTGCTGCTCACAAAGTGGAGAAAGAGTCAAGAACTACTTTGATGACAGCTTACAGCACCTGGTATTCCCAGGCGGTCCCCCATCCAAGTACTGACCAGCCCCGCCCCTGCTTGGCTGCCGAGATCAGACGAGATCGGGCGTGTTCAGGGTGGTATGACGGTAAATTCTGAATGACAGCAACATCAGGAAGACAGAACCCGAGAAGCTTGAGAAATACCAAGGGCTCAGAGAAGAGCTCGAGAAGACGTGGAGGTGAAGGTAACAGTGGTCCCAGTGGTAATCGGAGCACTAGGTGCGGTGACTCCCAAGCTAGGCGAGTAGCTCCAGCAGATCCCAGGAACAACATCAGTCCAAATACATCAAAATTACAACAACAACAAAAAAGGCAAAACTGACAAATAAATTCAACAAAACAGTAGAAATCTATGAAGTAACCAATAGATTTTGAAAATGTGGAATAATAAACTGCTTCAGTGGAAAGATTTCTATTTCCAAACATCTCGTAGTTTTAGGTAGGATTTTATATTGATCATAGAAAGTGACTTTCAACAGGGATAGAAATATTTTCTGGTATAATATATTTTAATACACTGTTTATACAAACTGTAACTTTTAGTTAAAAATGATTCCTGACACTGAGAGGCATGTTCTGATGTCTCCTATTTACTCATTTGAGACTTGTTGAAATAAATTAACTCGAGGCCACTGATCAACATCTGTAAAAACTCTTACAGTGGATAACACTGCATGAGAATGCAAAATGTCTCATTAAAGACATGCTCTCACAGCATCACGCTGTGGCTGGAGTGAAGGTTTGTTGGTGGTGTGTTATCCCAGTTTAGCAAAGACATGTTGCTAACCGCATTCTTCCTTTCAAGGCCACAGCTAAACACCTAATGACTCATTGCAGCCAAGTAATGCACCCTTACACAAAACTGTGCACAGCTAACACTCTTTTAAGAGCGTTTAAACCCCCCATAAACACACACATGCTCCATGTAACACTTTTTAAAAAAAAAGTGTCACTCAGGTGTGAACACAAATATATTCACCAGTGAGTTTTACACTTTCGAGTCACCTTTGAGGCAAAAAGACCTGATCTATACACTCAAATTAGCAAGCAATGTCAAGAAACACTACAATTAAATTTGTGAATAATATAGTGACGGTGCATGCAACAACAGGAAATGCTAATTAAATCAGAATAAGAGACGAGGCAGGGAGCACAGTCTGCTGGTCAAACAATGCATGTCTTCACTGACACCACACACTATTAAACATTATGACTTCATTTGTTAAACTACCTCCACAAAACATCGGCACTTCCAACAACCCTCAAGTAAGGCCTTAATATGGTAAATATGGGCAAAACTGATCACCACATGCAAATATACAGTAAATGATATTATTTAAATAAAAAGGGGGACATATGAAATAATAAAAGAGAGCGTAAAACCACTTTGGCCCGGGAATGGGCCTGACCAAGCCACGGGTGCCAGGCCCCGCCAAGCAGTCACCGACATGAGCAGGCACATACACGGCACATACACCAAGAACCACCGACGTCCGAGAGCATCAGCCACAGGCAGGAAGAAAAATATTTCTTTATTGACAAAAGAAGTGACGCAGTTGTTATTACTAGATCAAGACCTCACTACTGTTGACTCTGATAGGGAAACACCGAGATGGCAAATGGTAATGTGGGAGCATGAAAGTCAAGGAACATCCTAACTGAGTGAAGGAAGTATTTCTATCACTGAAGGATGAAGTTCAGAAAGCTTGAATGAACTAGAGCAGCTGTCTTTAATTTGCACATGAGCCTGGACAGCGTGACAAAAACAAAGAAACTCTTGCTTAATTGGAATAAAGTGTCTTTTGTCACAGTGTGTCTTTTGTCCTGTTTTACTCCCCTCATCCCCAGGCAATCATGGCAGATGGCTTCCCCATTCTGGGCCTGGTTCTGCCGGAGGTTTCTTCCTGTTAAAAGAGAGTTTTCCCTTCCCACTGTTGCCAAGTGCTATTGCAGGGTCTTTGGGATGTGTCTCCCTCTGTTGGTGAATGAGATCTTGTTCACTTGAAAATAACTTGTCTAGACTGGATGTCCTATATATTTAAGTAAAATTGTACATTGAACTGTACTATGTGTTATTATTTTTTTTATTTTTGCCACTTGGTAGTAATAATTTCACTTGCTACTTGTCACAGCCTCCTGTATTTCAGTTTTCTTTACATACTACAATTCACAACATCAAGATCCTTTATTCTGTAAAGTAAAGAATTGACAATATTACAGAGAAAACCCCAACAATCAGACAACTCCATATGAGAAGCTCTAGGTGACAGTGGGAAGGAAAAACTCCCTTTTAACATGGAAGCCCATCATGGGAAGCCCACCGCAGAGTAGCCTATTGCAGGGTAACTAAGACAGGGTTCAGGGTCACCTGATCCAACCCTTACTATGAGCTTTATCAAAAAAGCAAAACTGAAAAAAGACAAAGTGCTTAAACAAACACCACAAACATAATTAGGATTTCTTAGCGTCTAAAGTTAACACACCATTAAACATTCACAGCTTTGTGAAAAACACAAGGTTTACTGCAGATTTTATTGTTGATCAAACAACACCTTGGAACAAACCTTTCTGGATGCTTCAGATCAAACATGCACAGTGTTTAGGAGGACAAATGTGTAGAAATCCCTGCTTCAGTTTACTCATGATGTGAAAACTGGAAAGCAGCATTTTCTTTCATATCAGAGAGGTTAGCGTCAGTTAATAACTTCATCGACTTCATTCATAAGACATAATTTTCTTTATTTCTCTATTTATATGAATTCAACTGGAGTTTTGCATTTGCAGTTCAAATGTAAACTTTTAAGTTTTGTGTGCGATAGCTGGCATTTATTGTAAAATGCCACAGTGAGTATTTGATTCTTCTGTTTCTAGTAGAGGTATTACATGGTTATTAGTGCAATACCAGAGATAGCATTGATCCACATAACAGTGATGTAAGAATTGTGTTTAAGTAAAATTAAGTAGCCCGTGTTACATTTTGAATCCACAATAACTATTTGATTAATCTTGCCCTCAGTATATGATGATGTCAGTACTGAACACAAAAATGAAAGACACAAATGAAGAGAGCCTGCTTTGTCAGATTGCACATTTTTATTTTAGCTAAATGATCTGCAGATAATCAAAAAGTGAAGAAATACAAATGTGAACTTATCAATAATTGTTGTTACTGTGGTTTTGACTGCGACTGCCAATCACAGTCATATTCTCAGAACTGTTAAAACATACACGATGCACAATAATGCCATGTAAGGATATTAACTGATCAATGCTGTCTATGACATCTTACACAGAACATAAGTGGAATGAATATGATATAATAAAGTTCTAGAGATTACCAGAATTATGATAAAACATTACTTTGAAAAGACTTCAGCGGCTCCAGAGGACATATTCAGAGACTTAAACAGGTCAATAAGTATCAACAAACTCAAAGTGCTTCAACAAGCAACACACACATAATTAGGCATTTCTACCTGTCTATTTAAGACAGCATTCAATTTAATTACATTTATATAGCACCAGATCACAGACCTTGATTAAACATTTCAAACTATTTCATGACATACTTGAGATAATACATGTTCAAATTCACATTTCTGTTCAAATTAAATTATTGCTTTCTCATAGACAATTTTCAAACAATGGCACACTTTCTATCTATAATTAACTATCAGTTACTTTTGTGGTTTTAGAAACCCCCATTTTCAAATGATTTTAAATCTTGTAAATGTCCATAAGCTAAGGAAAGCCAACATTAAAGGTTTTGTGACAGAGGCAAAGTTTGGGCAGAGTATGACTGATGGGACTTTTTATGCATCACACAATAAAATATCTGAGAGGGAAACAGAAAGAAAGAGAATTGCTTGCAGCATCATTTAAACCTGATACTTCAGGCCTCCAGGTGTACGGGTAGGCCATTTTCACATTTGATACTTTTGTTTTTTCGGAGTGTTAGCATTTGGTATAAACAAGGTTTGCTGCTTTTCATTATGCAGTCAATGACATCAAATGTTTGGCTGACCATCCCATTTTTGTTTTTGCTACACAAAGCCAACACTGCGCTCACACCGTTTGTGATGAAAGTATTTATTGACTTACACTGATTTTTACCATTGACGTTTCTCATCATGTCATCACATTTAAGAGAACCCTTTTTTGGAAGAATGTGTTTCCTTTTGAAATCATTATAAGTCTGTGGGAACACAGCGGCAGAGAGCAGCAGCAGCAGCAAACAGGCACATTGAAGCTTCATGAGTCCCTGGTGAAGAAAAACAGAACGTTTACATTAGTCTGTCCTCTTAAGTTTTGGTTTTAGTGGGCAGTTGTCTGTGTAAAAAAGAAAATATAATATCATTTAACAGTCATAATAAAACAAAAACTTTTCTGAGTAAAGGATATCCAACATGATACTCTGGGAAATGAACTTTCTGAATCTTTGTTTCAGTTTTTTTTAAATTACAAGAAAACCAGGACTTTTTAGTACACTATAACAGTAAGGTAGAAAAAAAAAGAAAGAAAACAAAACTGACTTTTCATGATATACTACATTTTTGTAATGCAAACTTCCTGAATTACCTGGATTTGTGACTTGACTGAGGACGGTTGTTTGGTTAATCTACGGTGTCTGGTCGTTTGAAGCACCAGATGTCTTTGGAGACTCAATCTGATGAATATTTATAATAAATCCGTTACACAGTGACCTGCTGATAGACTCTTCAACTCTGACAAAAAGTAAAGTAACCACTAAAGTCAGACGTGTATGTGAAATATAAGACTTGAACAACACTGACATAGTCAAAGAACAGCATCCTAGCTCATGGTTGAGTCCATGCACAGTGAGAGTGACTCACTTATATTCACAAACAGCTCTGTGTGGAAGTTATGGAGGTCGTTTAACAGGTATGCAAACTTCTAGTCTTCCTCAGTAAATTATCTGCCTCCATCTCACGCTATCGCGAGCATCGTCCTCTGTCACTCCAGCCCTCTCTAACTTTGTCTCCAAAGCCTTTCCCTCTCTTGTTCTAATTTCTAGTCCTCTCAATTCTGGTCAATCTTAGTATTGAAAGAGTACAAAAATATGTGAACCCCGGTCACAAAATGCAACCGGCATCAGATGTATAAACAAACAAAGTTTAAGCAAAAACAAAAACAGTCTGGCGTTTTTTGTTCATTTAGATCAACATTAACCTCTACTGAGCACGACACACATTATCTGAGCTATAAGAGCATTACTTTTATTATTATAGTTTAATTATTAATGAGAGACTAAAAACACTGTATTCATGCAGTTTTCTGATGCACGATTTTCCGATATCTGTGTTTAAAACCAACAGTTTCACTCCAAAATGTACCATTGATGCACGACTGATCACTAGTAAAGATGTCACAGTCTGGCAAGGGCAGACTGTAAAAATTGCAAAGAGCGTGGACAAGACTTAATAAACAAAGGGCGAGCCGTTTAATGAGTGATAAAAGGGTACAAAATAACAACGGCAAATGCACACAAAGAAAAACTAAAACTGAACTGCGGAAAGCTAAAGGCTAGACACTAACACAAAAACAAAACTTGAACATTACAAAACCTGAATGAGGAAAGATGGCAAGGAAAACATGGCGAGGAAAAACGCCGGAAAAAAAAAACAGCCAAAAACAACAGGAGTTACGCAGACGACCTGACAAGAACTCAATGAAAATCACAGACTTAAATGCACAGGGGATAACAAGAGGAATGGAGAACAGGTGTGAACACAGCAGGGAGACATCAGTGCTAATGAGACAAGGAAAACAAAGCAGACTACACTGACATAGCAAAATAAAACAGGAAACAGAACACAGACATGACAACATGAACTTGAATACATATGACACGCAGACATGAGACACAAAGGGTGAGGGAACCTAGGCACAGGGGTGACGACAGATGGGAAATGCAAAAAAGTCAACTATAAAGAGCAAAATAAGGTACAACTCAAAATGCTGGGCCGAGAGACCCAGGATCATGACAAAAGATGTGGATAGAATTAGTCAAATTTGATTACCCACAGGCAAAAGGTTACACAAAAGCAAAATAGTAAAATAAAAAAAGCCCAAAGACTGACCTGATTACAGATGAAGATCACCCAAAAAGGAACAAAAGCAAAAACAGCCAAGAGAAAATTACCCCCGATTTCTCTGTGCAGCTCCTTTGTTTATGCTGCACAATTTATACTACTGCCCTAGTCATCTGTGGCATGCAAATCAACAGCTTAGCACACACACTTCCTGTCCACTTCATAGTCTCTATTTTAAGTCCATATACAGCATAGAAACAACAAACCAACAGAGTTACACAGACATGACCACAAGCAGAGGAAATGCACTTACTTCCTACAACAAATTTCTCTGCTAACACATATAAATATGTACATACGAATATTTTCTGCAAATTTAGACATACTTGGTTTAATACATTAACCTTATTATTATTTTTGAGCCTAAAACTAAAATGTGTTTTTCCTCAGTTATGATGCAAAACAACAAGAGCTGAAGTTCTCAAATAAAAAGTCCTTTTATATTGTCAGTCATCACATCATGAACACCTTTATGAGTTTACATGAGAAATACATCTTTTATGATCATAACAAAACAAAAGCTGCTTCCTAGACTCCAGTGGTGTTGCAGGAAATATTCATGTAAATTCTGTTTTCTTTATCAGGGGATCATGAAGTTTCAGTGTGCCTGTTTGCTCCTGGTGCTGCTCTCTCCTGCTGTGCTCTGCAAAACTGATAACAAGCTCAAAACCAAACATATAGTTGTGAGAAAGGGCTCTTGTGATCAAATGATGAAAAGCATCAACGGCAGAAATGAATGCAAGGACACTTTCATGAAAGAAGAGTATCTGGAATCAGTTGGGACTATGTGTGTAAAAACACACACAGGATTCATCCCCAGAGAGTACGACGTTATTAAATGTAAACAATAGAGCAAGAGCCCTTGTTCATACAAATACACAGAAACCAAACTGAGGCTGATAAAGTGTAGCAATGGAAAACCTGTACACCTCGATGCTTGGAAGGATTGAAGTTGAAAATGATGGTGTTCCTGCCTCTTTACTTGGTAGGAACATTTCTTAAAATGTGATGTTAGTTATGTTCTGTTACTTCTGGAAATTGAAGGATTTATTTTGGAAGTGTACGAATTTGGGAAACATTGATTCAAGCAGAATAAACTTTCCTCATCCAACAATTTTTGTTTCTCTTTTGATTTATTGGATTTACTATGAATATGTTTTGGAGAAGAATACACATCTATAAATATTTTTGTAAACTATGTTTACTATTCAGTAGTTGCCAGATTCATACATTTATATTATTTACAGATTATATATAGATTTGTTATTACAGTATTCACAAATTTAAATTGAGTATGTACAATTGCTTGTAAAATTATCACCTTGCGTTATTAAAAATACAATCAATCACACAATCAATTATTTAATATTATTTTAAAGATGGCTATTGAAGTTTCTTATAAATAAAGTACTATTAGTTATGTAACATTAGTTATGTAACAGTAAATATATATATATATATATATAAATAAGTAAAAGGGCTATATCAGGAAAACTGTGCACTCAATCAGTCAAAATGCAAATTGAAAAATTGTATCCAATAGCCAGCAATGAGGAAAACAGGCCGTTTATAGTTTGTACCTGGGGAAGGACGACAAAAAGGAAGGACACAGGAAGTGTGTTTAAAAGCTGTCACTGTAAAACTGAATTTCATAACTCTATAATGTTTAAGTAAAAGTTTATATAAAAATGGAAATGTCATGCTGTATTACAGCACTGTTATGACAGTAATAAACAAACCAAAGTTAATATTAAGTGTAACTTTCAAACCACTTTTCTTTACTCTTTTCTCAAACAAACAAGTGAATATATCATCTTCTTAGCTTATTGGTCTGACTGCTCCAGATATGTGGGAGTGTTCAGAGGCTCCAGCTGCAGCCACAGGCCTCCCTCCGCACGCAGGACGAGTTGGGGGAGACGGCGAACTGTGCTGCTCCCGAGTTCAGGGTTCACTCCTGGGGTCAGGTGAAACCTGAGCAGGGTCAACGCCACAACAACACGAAGCTCTGCCATGGCGAATTTCTGACCAATACAGTTCCTGTGGAAATATACGTGTTATTTTGCTACCAAAACATTTCCTAGTTGTATTGTTGGGATTAATTATGAAACTGCACCTGGGGCCTGAGGAGAAGGGGATGAAGGCATGAGAAGCTTGGTTCATTTTGTTGATTGAGTCAAATCGTAGGGGATCAAATTCCTGGTTAGAGAGCAAATGACAAATATTAAAGATGATAGAGTTGTATCAAAAATTATGATTATCTTACTAAGTCCTTACATGCGGGTTTGTCCAGACAGTGGGGTTATGGTGTGTTCCATAAATGCTGACCAGGCAGATTGTACCTGGTTTACAAGAAACAGTTTCTTGGGTTAGTTAAAGCTGTAAACTTTCTATTCACAACTTCAACATTTATTGATCATCAATTTTTCCAATTAAGTGCGTAACTTGACATTAAAAACTGCCACTGATGTACAGTAAGCGCTCCTTAAATTGTATCCTTTAAAGTACTGGCACACAAATGAAGTTATGGGGGGGGTCTGTGGTGCGCCTGCATCACGCCTCCCCTGCATAAAACAGCATCCTGGATCCTGAGTGTTGTTGTTGTTGTGTGTGGGGTTATAGCTGAAAGGCTGCAACCCCGTGTGGAAGCTACAACCAAATGCAAAATGTTGAAAGAGCGAGCGATGTGGTCGGGTCCGTCATTCGTGTGCCACAGAAGTATTTCATAGTTAAAGGATGATTCATGACAAGACACAGCTGTTTAACCTCTAAAATCTATTTGGGAATCTTGAAAGTTTCCCCCTCACCTGCTGGGACTGTGCAATTTCCTGGCAGCACCATGTCCTGGGTGTAACTCCGTGTTACAGCCTGCACAGGAGAGTGGAGTCTGAGGCTCTCTTTGATGCACATGGTGGTGAAGGGAAGGTTGGACAGATCCTCCCTTAAAATTAAGCCATGTCACTGCACTGAGATAATATTCATATGTAAACATTTGAAACTGCAAATAATGTTGTTGGCGTTTGTATTTTCTGACCACTGGATTTCATGTCCATCTCGTCCCTCCATCAGGTCCATCACTTCCTGTCGGCATTTTTCCTGATAGTGTTCATGGCGTGCTAAATTATACAGCGTCCAGCAGATGGCACTGGCTGTTGTGTCATGACCTGCAGAAGAAGGAAACTTTGCAAAGTGTGAGGATAATGACAGCAAACTATGAGCTGCAGCTTTAAAGAGACATCCTAGAGTGTATAGCAGCAGTTACCACTATGGTGTAATTTTTAGGTGTGACCACAGAGGTTGGTGTAAAATCTCACCTGCAAACATGAAAGTGTTGGCCTCAGCCTGCATCTCCTCGTCCGTTAGTCCTTGTCCCTCTTCATCCTTCAACACAGACATGTTGCAACTAATGCAGTGCCAAAAATGTAATGCATTTTAAAAATGTCTTGATGAGTGCTCAATCATCCAGGTAAGTAAATCCCAAAAGATTGATTCTGTTCATCTGGATGTAGCGTTTTCAGTGGGAGAAACGTTTTGTCACTCATCCAAGGATGACATTAGTGGACTGGTAAGTCTGAACTAATGACCTGTGGAGCTTCTGTGTTTTATAAGTACAAAATTCCACACATAGATCAGTTCCACGTGATTATTTCAGAACTGTCTCAGTAACAGATCAAATTAAATGGAAGCGGATCATCATTCGTTCTTTGGAAATACTTTGGATTTAGAGGAAGTGATGTTAACCAAGAACACATCATATGAAAAGAGTGCATCAAAGATCGTTCAAGCCGCATTAACATTGACAGCACTAGTAGACAGATCTAACAACTGTTGAATATTTTGCTATGAGATTCATCACATCCTTCATTCAGGTAGAATGAATGAAGTGAATGACTATATTTTTCTACAAAGATGTTTTAATAAACAGGAATGTAGTGCAGTGTGAACCGTTGCCCTGTTGATTTAAATTTTAATTTACATGCACAATGCAGCAGCATGAGTGTGCACATACATACACACAGAGTAACAGTTAGTGTTTAAATTTCAGCTTTAATGTGCAGCTGTAAGAAATATACAGCAGCTCCAAAAGCGCATAAAGTGGCAAATTAAATATGATTCCAGATAATATATTATTCACCTCTGTGAGACTTTGACCTGTTTGATTGTGTGAAGTCATGATGCAGAGAAAGCCTGGCTATGTGGAAATTTCCTCATTGTGAATCACCTACAGCACGTCACATTGCTGTCAAAGTTCCTGTTTTTCTGGGTGTTACAAAACTCACTGCCTGAACCCTTATTTAAAATGACACTTAAGCAGATGCAGTATTTAGATTATGGCTCAATACACTGCTTATATGCCTCTTTTCCACTAGTACCTCCTCTTCGTGACTACTTGATTCGGCTCACTTAATTTTGTTTAAATCGTTTCTATTACAGTTGGGTCCACCTTTGAATAGTTCTTCCATCCTACCCTTGTCAACAGTAGAATGTCGACAAAATCTTTCCTCTTCTGGGCTGTTGGGGTAATATCAGATTGTGTTTCTGTCTCCCTCTGTTGGTTAAGGAGGGCACGGCGCTTCTCAACCACATCCCTAGTGAACCTGTAAACCAGAATGCAGCTGCTCAAAATTGACATGACTTGCCTGCCTTTACCATACTCAACAGTTCATTAGACATTGCAAGTTACTACATTTTCAAGAACATTACAGCATCACAAGTATCCAGAACATTAGATTTAAATAGTTTTTTTGTGTGTTTTTTTTTTTACAGTATATCACAAGAAAAAGAACAAGCAACATAAAGGACAGTAACAGTCTAGTTTTCATCATTTGGGAGTAACAACGTGTCATCACACCTGCAGCCTCCTACATGACCTGTTAACTCAAGTCTTGGTAACTCAGAATATGCAGAAATGTCATAAGGTCAGAGATATACCTGTGCACAGTATTTAAGGCTTGTTTGAATCGTTTCCCCTGCTCAGTCTTCCAGTAAATCCAGTCCCAGTGGTGTAAAATATTTCTTTCTCTACGATCTATTATCAGGTCACTGAGCTCCACTATGGCTGACACGTACTCACTGGAAGACCTGGAGGGACAATCTTCTTAGAAACAGACAAGCATAACAAAAATGGAAGATATCAGTTGAAATAAGTGGCTGTTCTCACTCCTGACAGTTGCTGTTGTAGCTGAAGGCACATTTCAGTAAACTGTCCAGAGTCATCAGAGTGACGTGGTCAAACATCTCCAGATTAATTTGGCCTTCTGCTACAAGTCGGCACCACTTGTCCTGAAAACAGAAACAAGGAGGGATTAACAGGACAAGGTGTGAGCATAAACATGGAAACAAATTATATTTGGTTTGTGATTCATATAGTATATAAGTCTTCAATTTATTGCAGCTGCACTGTGCATGATCAGGAAAAGGTTTAATATCAGAAAATCAGTAAAAACTATGACTTGATCTCTCTTGCAAGCAAATATGGAAATGTATTTATACCACACACATATGCAATTTTGAAGGTCACTTGTAATTCTCCAATTTGGAAGCAGTGTAGATGTAGATTGCACATTTGTCTGTGTTTGGCCTATTTCAGGGCTATTTCTTTACTGAGATTAAATAATGTCATCATTTTGATTAAAATAAATATAATATTTTTGAAGATTAGAACACTTCAATACAGGTAACAAGGTGTTTGTTATTGTTTGTTGTTGGTTTTCTTCACTACCGTAGTTCTGAATTAGAACATGAATTCAGTTTTGTTCAGTTCAATTAAATTCAGAACACTATAAATTATTTTTATATCTATACCACTAAATCACAACAACAATTACCTCAGGGCGCTTTATGTTGTGAGGTAAGAACCATACAATAATAACCCTGCGAATCACTCAACCCCCAATGAAAAAGCACTTTGTAACAATGGGAAGAAGAAACTCTCTCTTAACAGAAAGAAACCTAAAGCAGATCCCTGCTCAGGCATGGGCAGCCATCTGCAGGAAGTGAGACAGGACAAAAGACAAGAAATGCTCTGTGCATCATGGAATGTTCCAAAGATTTTTAGGTCAGAGGACAAAAATAAAAACTTTATCTGGATTTAGAAGCAGGAAATTGGAGGTCACTCATGCCTTTAAGCCTTTGAGACATTCCTGTTTTTTAACTAATTGGTGTGTCTCATGTGGCTTCATGGATAGATAAAGCTGGGTATCATCAGCATAGCAATGAAAATGCATGCTAAGCCTTCGAATAATACTGCCTAAGGGAAGCATGTATAATGTACATAGAACTGGTCCAAACACAGAACCAATGGAACTCCATAATTAACCTTAGTGTGTATAGAGAAATCCCCATTTACATGAACAAACTGTAGTTTGTTACCATGGATAAACCACAGCAGCGCAGTACCTTCAATGAAAAGGGCATGTTCTAATCTCTGTAATAAAATATTATGGTGAGCAGTATCAAACGTTGCATTCAGGTCTAACAGGATAAGCACAGAGAGGAGGTCACTTCCAGAGGCCATAAGAAGATCATGGGTAACCTTCAATTAACTTAAACTCGAAACGTAATTTTCCTCATGGGTGTACCCGTTTAACCATATGCAGTCTTTAAAGGTTACAAATGTTTGCTTGTCTAAATATGTCAGTAAAAACTAAAAACTAAAATTGGCATGTTGTGTGCCTGTGTGTATCTTACATGCATGGTTTTAGCTGAGGAGTTAAATATGGCAATGTAGCTCTTCAAAACATCAAAATGAAAAGCTGGAGTCAGCAGCCGCCTCTTGCGAGACCACACCTCTCCGTTACTGATCAACACACTGTGTCCTGAGAGAAAAAAAAGAGAGTTTGCAGGAATAATTTTTTCCTGTATTTCTTATGTTCTACTAAGTCTGGGTAATTTAAAAAAAATTACCATGTAACCATGGATGACAAAAACTGAAATGTCTGATTTACCAAGCCATGGCTGCAAGTGGTGATAAATGAGTTCATCCTTCACTGTAATGCTGGCTGAAATGAATAAATAACAGATGATGTAAGAGAAGAACAACAGCTTTGGAAATGTGGTTTAATACTGACTGACTGTTGGTGTTTTACACTACCAGGTGCCATTAGCAGGGGTTTGACGTAGTCAGGGTGGAAGAGTCTGACCAGGTGATAGAAAGGCCCGAGGAACCAGCAGCAGGAGTGTTTGTATGTTTGCACCAAGTCATCCACCCGCTGGAGACCTTCTTCTGTGCTCTGCATCTATAATGTTTTATCCCAAAACAAAATGTGAAGTTTTGCAGTGATTACAACAGTCAAAGAGATTATATTTTTCAACAGAAAGTACACCCTGTTTAACTGTGAACTCTACAGTTATGTTATGATTTAGAGATGATAAATATGTCAAATAGATCATAGAAATATAGATATATATGTGTGTCGTACCTTCCCAAGATGGCCCAACAGCCATGAACGTGTCTGTGGTTTGCTGAAACAGGACAACCTGCGAGTGTACCAGGCGTGACGTAGCAGCAGCCTTGCAGTCCAAAGTGTAACCACAGTAACAAGTCCAGTACTGAAAATGTACAGGACTGAACAGAGACCTGTCCAGCTGAGGACCAGAGCAAGGACAGTGTGCAGGAGAGTCATCACTAGGAGAGAGAAATTAGCATTCAGAAATCCAAGTTTCTCACCATTGATCCTGCTCTGTTGTGTTTCTTATAGGGGGAAGTTGTTGATGTTGAAACATGTAGAGAGGAAACTGCTCCACCCCACCAATTCTGATTGTAAATACTGAACGTTTAGAGTTGCATTGCTGTAACTGCATAAATTTGTTGAAACCACTGAAAGGCATTGCATTGTTGTACTGTGCAACAGTGCTGAAAGCAGTTTGTACATATAGAAGCAAAGTCTTCTGAAATACACAGTTGCAGAAAACGAAATACAAGTATCATCCTATACTGGAAAAAAAATGGAAAGTGAAGTGGCAAAATAAAAAATAAAACAAAGCAAAAAAATTATTAAAAGTTGATAAACCAATTAAATGTCTGCCCACAGAAAAAAGAAATTGTACTTTAAAAATGACTATAGTAATTGTGTATCAGATATTGTGTGCATGATCTTTGCCAAAAAACATCATTTATTCATTAAATAATAATGTTGGGAAATTTGGGAGAAAAAAACCTCAAACAGTCACTGTCAAATTCACTTGTTTATTGTACATCTGTTTTGTTTTGGTAAATGAATGAGTGAATATGAGGGAGGGTACAGAGACATATCACATAAATGTGCAAAAAAAAAAAAGAGTATTTTATTGATTTGTCCTAGAAACATATCAACAATAATTGTTAAACACCAGCATCCATCATTTATCCAGGGCTGGGTCATAGGGGAGCTCTAATCATAGATGCCCAGACCTCACTTTCCCCAGCTGCCTCTTCCAGCTCTTCTATTAGGTTTCAAAGCCAGCCATGACACATAATCTCTCCAGCTTGCCCTGGTCTCCTATCTATGGGACAAGCCCAAACCTCACCTAAGACTTGTCTAAAGGTCTCCTGATCAGATGCCTCTGCTGATTCCTTTTGATGGGGACCCTCTATGAGTCAGCACTCACCTTATCGTGACGAGATGTGAGCATGCTGGTTAGATTTCAGAAGGAATGTTGTCAGGGCAAACGGTTCTGGGTGAGGGGTCAGACGAAGTGCAACTCAAAATCTGAAATCTGTCCATCAACTGAGCCTATAAACATTACTGGAAATACCCAGGGACACCAGTGGAGACCTCACCCTGATGCTGGTGAGGGAGCTTGTTTTTGACTACCAGGTGGCCAGGCCTTAACCCAATGTGGCTGGCCAGGCTCAGTTCAAACAAGCAATAGTGGTCTGTCCTTCTCTGGGCTTAACCCCCCATGGGAGGAGCTGAAGTTGCTCCTTGTCGGACTGAGTTGCCATCAAAGACGAAGGCCTTGGTCCAGTCCCCCCTAATTAAACTGGTTTTAAATATCAGAAATATAATAAACACTGGTCTAGAAGCATCAACCCAATACTGAAAGACCAGTCACCAGACTACTGTCCACAATGTAGCTGGCCAATAAATCTATGTGAAATTAGTGTTTTTCAAGATAGACACTGGTGAAGGGTGCACCAGCAGCACTTTACTAGTGGGAATAAATCAGTATTTGAGCATTCAAATGCACGAGGCTAAAACAGCCTCTATAAAGCATCCGTTACTGTGAGCATTCCTAGCACCATTCAGGTCACTGAGATTATAGAAAACATTAAGGGCATGCAGACTTTTAAGCACTACAACTACAGTATATGAGTATACAGACTTAAATGGATAAGCAACTGTAGTGCTCAGCAGTGACACGGCTTTACAGCTTAGTAAGAATTTGACACTCACTTGAATAAAGAAGAGCACTGCATCATATTGCAACAGAACAAAGCCACAGACCACATTGCAAGATCACAGCCATAGTCAATTTCCCAAACTACAAAAGTTTGTTCTTCAGTATAATTGCACACACAGAGAAACACATCCTGTTTTTCTTCTCTTCATACTTCACGTTGGCAAGTTTTCCTGTTGAGTTATACGTTCGTGCGTTACGAAGTCAGGCTCAGGCCTGCATTATATCAGAATCAATACTACAGTTGAACAAAACACTCATTTTCATTTTTTCTCATCCAAAGAAGAGCTTTGAATGTTCTTCATCTTTTCCTGAAGACTACTTAAACAAATGACATGAAAGCTGCCTAAAACACTGCAGGCTGTGCTGAGGCATAAAAATACTACAACTGTTTTTGCCTTAAATACTGTATTTCCACGTATGCTCGCAAATCGTTCACTGCACCCATTTCCCTAGAAAATATAAAGAAATAAGGGGGTGGCTCAAGAATTTTGCACACTACCGCATGCTACAATACAACAGCGTCAGGTCATTGTTCTCACTGTAATGATGCAGGTATGGTAAATGTTCCTACATTTGAATTTAATTAAAGTAGCATGCAGTACTATACTTTATTTGAATGGAAACAAGCCACACACAGTTCTGTATATGATATACTTGTTCACAGATCCATGGACATTGCAGCATATTTAAATTCAGTTTTGAAGCTAGAAATAAGCTTATTATTCAGTCACTGGCCTCACATAAAACCTTAAGCAACACTAAACTCACAATTTCCCACTATTTTAAATATAGTGTTAATATGTTGTGTTAAAGTTTTGCTAGAGAACAATTAGTGATGTGTCAACAGATGAATTAGATATAATGCATCGCTTTCAAACTGGCATTTACATGTTTTACCAAATAGGGGGAGGGAGGGGGAGGAAAAAAACCTTACTGTGTGAACACCACACAGTATGCTGTAAGTTGTTAATGATGAACTTTTAGAAAAACTTAATTTATGTCATTTTATTTCTTCTTTTATTTTCCTCCAGTAACAGCAAGACTCCAAGCAGAAGAAACACCTACTTACAAGAAAAAGGCACAATGTGCGCTTTTACAGAAAAACTGTAAAACAACTTTATTTTTCCTCAAACATATACTCATTACTAAACTGTAAACTTCTCTTTTCATGTGCAACGACTGCAAGTGATCACGTGCAACAAGTGTCAGCAACAGTCTCACTAAAGTAGTTCTTTTAATTTACCATTTGTAAAGTGCGCCATAAATAAACAGCTTTTCTTGACGCTACTGCGATTCAAGCAAAACAGTAAGTCAATACAAACATTCAGGATGCATCCTCAGCTTGAAGGCAAGCAGGCAGAAACAATGACAGCCAGTATCTTTTAATACTAGACTGGTCTGGTACAGCTTGGAATTGACTAGACTGATCGGTATCCAAGTTGGAACTAGCCTTGATCGGCCCACTACAACCTGATCCAAATGTGACAAATGGAATTATCAGGTCAGACCCATCAATACTCTCTAATGGAGAAGTCATTCCAGTCTGTGCTGAGCTTTTACTGCCTTCCTGCTTTGCATAAACCTGTGGTCCAATGGTGCAACTGATGGTCCTCTGTGATTGGTCAGCATCCATTTTTGACTGTTGGGCTGGTGTCATCAGCCAGTGTGGCTGACTGTGCTCATTGACCAGATGAGGCGGGTCCAGGGGAGAGTAGCTGTCAGAGGAGGAGCTAAAATGACAAAGTTTTACTCCAGAAATTACACAACTGGCAGCCAAGGTTAACTACCCCACCCCCCCAAATTTTTTTTTTTTTTTAAATTGTTGATCAATTCTGACATTTTTATTATCCTCTGTCAAATGCATTTCAGTCACTGTTTTAAGATCATACATTCTACTAGTACCAATATAGATAAAAAAGACTTACCTGATGAATGATGTCTGCAGAGACACGGAGGATGAAGAGTAAGCTGGCTGGCTGTTTTTATGTGGGCTCGCCATGGTGACGTAGTCATCATGAGACGACACAGATGAGCTGCGGCTAACATGAGGGGACATGATCATGTATCCCAGCCCTTCCCTGTCTTCAACTGACTCAGAGCCCTGCATCTCACAGGCTGCGGCACCACAGTGGTCCATCTTCATTTCCATGTCACTCCAAGTCTCAGACATGGACCTATTCTGAGATCTGCAAGGGCTGAAATCAAAGCTTGAGCTCGGAGATGATTCAGGATTCGTTTCATCTGGTTCAAGGGCCTTTACACAAGACTGTGCAGGACTAGTCTGTATGTCAGGATTACTGGGGAACAAGGCTAAGGGACGCTGTGGTCTTATATTCACCATTCTGTTTCTGTATTTAGGTCTGCAGCGTTTTGAGGCCAGAAGGCCTTGAGTCTGACTCTGACTGGAGATTGGAGAGCAGCTCAAGTCTGGAAGAACTCGTAGTGCCCGAACTGCCTCCCGAACTGCCTCGTGAATATGCTGGGCCAGTATTCCGTTTCCTGTAAAGAACACGCACACCAGGACGAGTCACACTCTTTACTTTTATCCAGTCAGGCCTCAACGTGTTTGTTTAAGTACCTTGGTCATTTGTTTCCATCCAAATCTCTCCAGGACCGTTTGGTGCAGACCTGCCCAGTTCCAAGTAGAACAAGCCATCCAAGTGGCCAAAGCGGCGAACGCTCAACAAAGGTATCGTAACCGATGGCAAATCATTTCCTGCGCCCACTCTCACCAAAATCAGAGATGTTGCTGTGAGGCAGAGTCGATTCTCACCAGTGAGGGACTTGGAGTTACCCAGACCTCTGGGCTTCACTGTAATGGGCCAAACCTTAGACAGTGTGAAAGGAACAGGGGTTAAAAAACTCCAGCAGGGCAGCTGGAGTTTTTTTTTATTTTAAATTAGCCAAGCATGTCAAACAGTCATCTGATAAAATGTGAATTCTGCAAAGTATTGTTTTTTTCATCATTACATTAGGTTTCTTTTTGGGGGAGGTACAGCACCCGTATGGCATAAATGTGTCCTGTTGAAAATAAGGTTATGATATTTGCCATTTCTGATTGGTTCTGAGTATCAGGGAAGCTGCACACTGTTGAGCAAGACATCATTAAATTCAGTAGATTTAATCAGCTGTTTATGATCTCAAATACAACCAAAAATTGTTCTAACCTCTTTAAAGAAAGCAGCAGGGGGCAGAGTGCAATAGCCATCATCCCCTTCATCAGCCCCTTCGCCATACTCTTCATCCTTCTGCTCTTCCTCCATCAGTTTCTTAAGAGCCACATACCAATCTTCCTGCTCCTTCTGGTCCTCCATCACCAACACCATGGTCCGATCTTTGGGATACAACGCCACAGTGTGGCCTTTTCGGGAACTGGCAATGCGGCTCACGCCAAGACAGCACCGCAAGTAAATCACCCTGGGGAATTAAATACAGTTAGATGTTAATGCCTCTTTAGATGAAAATCACATACTGATCTTAAGTGACCCAATCCAAAAAAAGTTTGGTGTGACTGAGATATACACACACACACACACACACACACACACACACACACACACACACACACACACACACACACACACACACACACACCCCTCTATAACTGCACCTGGTTTTGAACAGATATTTTGAGTATTATAATTTTACAAGGCTTTTATTCACCGACCCCTGTTTGTTTGACCGAAACAGCGCAGCTTTGCCAGAAGACTTCTCCTTTGCCGCGAACTTCTCCTGGCTCTTGTACCACTCGAGTCGGCTCGGCCCAGTGTGACTCCCTGCTCTGAGGACAAAATATCTCCTGTGGTTCCGCTCCAGCTTCCCCAGGTAACCTTGTTTCACCACATCGCTCTGTGGCCCAGACGGGGTCATGAGGGCACCGGCCAGACGGCCGAGAGGGATGGAACTTTGACCGGCACAGAAAAGTTCCTCATACAAATGCGGCAAAGGACGCTCACTCAACTGACAGCCCCCAGAATCTTCATCATGCTCCATTTTACCATCATTCCAGAAAGGCTGCAGCGTTTTCACTGGCAGCCATGTTTGGATGGAGCTGCTGTCGTGACATGAAAGAGGTGAATGGGAAGCAGGTGGAGATTTCCTTTGGCTGGTGAACCAGTCGTCCCCTTCTGCCATTTCATTCAGGACAACCTTTAAGCCTGCTGCATGCAGAGAGGAACAAAAACAGTACATGTCCTCAGTTCATAGTGGTGAGAAGTAAAAGTGGAGTTAATGAGATGACAGACGTTCTACCAACAATATTAATAATACTTATTTTTTTTTAAAAAGAAGACGTAAGTTGTGACTTATTTTATTTATTGCTTCTGAACTCGTGAACCATTTACCTTATGCTTTATTGTTCCACAATGTCTTCATTACAATTTTGTTTTAGCAAGTTTTGCATTTAGATCTGATCAACACAAGTCACTGGATCTTTGTCCCCGTTTAGAGTAAAAGTCTGATCATGCATCCCACATGTGTGAATAAAAATAAATCAGATTTTGCAGTTTCTCCTACAAAGCAAATGTGTTTTGTTCAAATTTCTGCAACCCAGAAGAGTACCTCAGTCTTTAGTACAGGAACCAGTTCACTACTGAAGACTTAAAAACAAACAAGAGACTCTAGATGAAGAGATTTTCCTTCATAAAGCATTTTGAGCATTATCAAAGCTGCACAAGGTATTACAACCTGACTGAATTCAGCTCAAGCGACTCCAAGAACTACCTCTTAAACTAAGGTCTCTTTATGACACAAGCTTTCAGCAGCTCAATATTAGAATGGATTGCTGCCTATGGTTTTAAAGAATGTCTAATGTGATAGTGGAGTTCAAAGGACACATGCCAGAGCCTTTCACAAAGACCTGCAAATAATGAAACATGCTATAGCAATGCAAGGGTCAGTGGGGTTCATCAGAGGGTGGGGGTTATAGCAGCAGTGAGCCCCTTGGGTTCATGGCTAAATGTTTTAGGTCACGAGAGAGTCAATGCAACAAGGTCCTACACCCAAAGAGTGATTTGCTCTATTCTCTCCATTTTATAGTCTCTATAACCAAGGTCCGTTAGCTAAGATGATAGCTAAGTAGCAGGAATTCCCATTTTGTAACACAAAGCAAAGCAAAAGATTTTCATGACTCTAACCTGGAAACAAGCAAATATGTGACACCTGTCAGCGCTGTCCCCGCTGGTTCCAGGCTTTCATATCACGCGGCTGTTTCCAAAACCATTTCCCGTCACTCTCCGGGCTCAGTGAGTTCACTCTCAGGTGTTCCGAGATACCAATCAGTGTGGCCTTCAGGGGTCTCACGTGAAAAACACAACTGTATGAAACCATACAGTCCATGGTGAAAAGAAAAGAACTGGACAGATGGGGTCTAATACAAAGCAAAATCAATGGCTTGGCTGTATCGAGCTTTAAATCTGAGTATTATGAAAGTGACAGTTTTACCTGGCTTAATCACCATGGTAACTTATGATGAACAGATAACCTTAACTGGAGCAGAAGCTTAAACTACGAAGAAGGATTTTGGCTTATCCAGGTATCGTCAGGGTTACTTATTCTGGGGAGTTGGGTTCACTTCTCACAGGGGAAAATTGCCATGGTAACTTATGCTGTGAATTAGAGGTGAGCAGATTTATCCAAATATCTATTGTATCAATACCAACACTTGTATTGGGTCGATACTAGCATAACAGAATTGATCAATTGTTTAAATCCTATATGTTCAGTATGTAGCTCACTATACTATGAAAAATGTCTGAACATTTTTGCACTGACTGTCACATCTGCTTTATCTAAAGCCAATAGCACATTTAAACAATGGAAGTTAACCCAAACTCCTTAAGAGACAGGTATGTTTACATTGCAGCTAGTTACTGTTCTTACTGTCTTGAAGCAACTGGCATTTTCCAGGCTTTAAAACTTTTGTAAAGCAGTTTAATCTCTGAACCTGCCATATCACCTTTAACTGGCACATCAACTGCAAAGCCTTTTTATGGAGCTCGTGGCCTCACTTTCAGTCAAGTATTTCAGGAAATTACTGCACTGGTTAGCACTTTCCCCTCACAGCAAGAAAAGCCTCGGTTCAAATCCAGACTGTGGCCTTTCTGCGTGTTCTCTTTGCAAACTCTGGTTTCTCCCATAGTCCACTTAGTCCAACTGCTGAGTCACACCTATGGTCACCTATTGACCATAGGTGTGAATGTGACTGCAAATGGCTGTCTATACATTCACCATGAATAGACTGACAAACTGTCCAGGGTTAGTCTGTGTGCTGATGTGCTGTCAGGTCAGTGAATACGGCGTTATTTTTGTGCCTCTATTCTGAGCGTAAATAAAAAATGTTTTTGCAAATACAAGTGTTGCATTTTGAGCGAAGAAAAGCTTAATTTGAGCAAAAGAAATTCATTGCTGCATACAAAAAATTTATTTCAGTTTTTGCTATTACACACACACACACACACACACACACACACACACACACACACACACACACACACACACACACACACACACACACACACAATATCTCGCTCAGTTTTTGCATTTGCTCTTGCTCAGATCTCGGTGGACCTGCTTTCAGTGTGTCACTTAAATTAATCTGAAATAAATAAATAAATAAATTGAATTTATTTATTTATTTATTTTACAACGTCTCTATCCAAACCTGGTGGTGGTGGTGTCAGTGGGGATGATGGCAATTATTCAAAAAGAAATTGAATAATGAAAACTGGAGTACTGCGTTGCATCTGCACAGAGATCAGTAACAGGCAGCTCGCTCTCTGAGACACTGGAGTTCACTTATGGCGTTATTTTTGCATCTATACTGAATGCACAAAACATTATAGTCGAAGTAGGTGACAGACGAGTTTTGGCAAGAGAGAATATTAGAAAAAAAAACAAAAAACAAACATGTTGCTCAGTTGAATTTCATTGTATTTGCTGTTGATACTGAGTGAGGAAAGGAATGCAGCTTAATGGTATTACAAGACCTCACCCGTATGCAGTAGTTGATAAGGCTCTTAGGCTGAAGTCCACAAGTCATATAGATAAGCAGACAATCATTTACTTTGCGACAAACAATCACTGAGTCAGTGAAAGTTTGTTGGATAGAGATGGGATTTTTTTTCTTCATGAACCTTAAACGCCACAAGAATAAAACCAGCAGGTTAGATTTTGAAAAATAAACCAAAAAAATAAATATAATAAAATATAAATACATTAAAACTCTTCTTTATTCATCAGAAAAAACGCCTAAATCTGTTTTACTATAATTAATTATTAGAAAATTAACAATTAAAGTAATGGGAGATGTGTTTAAGGACAAGCTGTTTGTTAAACACAGGCTGCACAACTGTCAGTCCATCTAGTTGGATACTACATAATGAATTCACTCTTACTCCTCACCGGCTTCAGACGATTTTCACGGAAGATCAAAATTAAAAGGTAAGAAAGTGAAAATGATTGTATATCAGAAGATAAGAAATGTAAAACATATTTGAGACACTCCTTTGTTACAGCAGTCTTCATACTGTTAACATAGTAGTATATGTTCTTGTTCTGTTGTTTATTTCTCCTGTTTGTCATTCATTCCTGTTGTTTACTATTTACATTTTATTCCTGCAACTCCAGAGTTGGTGTGGAGCACACACAAATTTTTTTGTACTTGTACGATGACAATAAAGAGCTATATTATATTCTGCTATATTATTACTGGGCTCACAAACAGCAGGCCATCTCGGCCTGCAGCCTTGCTCTCATGTAGTTTCTACATCTCCCTCTCCTCCTAAGTTGGCCAAAAGTCACAGTAAAACAGTGAGAGGTGGGGTAATCCGAGCCACAGAGTTCATCTGGGTTAAAATGGAAGGGAAACATCACTGAAGGCAGTCTGGGTGTGTATAGGCAGGGGAGGGCTGTGAGCTAAATCTGTTGAAGAAATCGCTAAGAGCTCATTTGCTTTGTCCAGGTTGGCCACCGGTTCTTATCAGTGTTCTCAGTTCACACATCCACTTTCTGTTGTTTTCCTTGAGTTTGACCTCCAGCTCCCTCCTGCAGGTGTCTTCGCATTTCTTCAGGTTCACTCTTAGGTTTGGCTGCACTGCACGCAGTTCCTGAGGACTTTCAGTTCACCAGTGCTTGTTGTTCACCAAACAAAATGCAGTCAGTCAGTAGTCAGTACTTGGCGAACTGCTCTTTTTATTTCAAAATAAGGGGTCCTTTTGTCAGTCCTTTTGTCCTGTTGTTGCAACTGGCAGTGAGGAAAGCTGCCTATATTTATTGCCAGATGTATTACAATTGGAGGTGGTAAAGCTGAGAAGAATGCATACTGACCCTCAGCTCCCACAGGAGCTTCACATATTTGATATTTACTGCAATGCTATTTTTTTGCTGAACTTTATCCAAAATTTTTTCCTCTTTTTCCTTCTCCAGAAAACAATGAGGATTCAGTTTGTGTCATGGTCCGGGTGAGTGCTGGGGTTTCCCGGGCGCCAGTGAACCCACCACAAGTCTGTTTCTCCACGCCTCCACTAGTTTGCGACCTCGCCGGAACGTCTGCTAACCCTAGTTAGTGTGTAGCCATAGCTTTCAACTCCTATATCGTCTGTATTGTGGATTTGATCTTGCTTTTTACAGCGTCTGGATTACTCGCCTTCATCTCCACTTCCGTATCGTCGCTGGGCTGTCCGCTGTTTTTCCACCGCTGCCCGCCTGCCTGCCTCCCAGCCCAGCAACCCCTACTCACCCTCACCCGGATCAACTTTTACCCCTCCAAATCTTGCCTTCGCCAGCTGAAGTAAGATTAGTGCAAATAAATTACCTGTAACTCTGGACACTCTTCCCGTCGGCCCCGCTGCCCTCCCGGCTGCCTCAAAGATTCATGTTTGGACCCGACATGTAGGATTGTTTCTGTCGCTAGCCCTCGTTCATGTGTGTTTTCACCTACAGATAGTTAAGTGAGAGAAAACTCTCACGATTTAATAATTTCTTTTTTTGGTTTGATGGTGTCTTCTTCACAGGGACTTTTGATGAGCTCTGATGATGGTTTGATTTTTAAAGACTTGTTATGAGGTGGTAAAATTCATGGGTGTGTAATAGTTGGTCAGCGACCCTCTTAAGGGACAACTCCCATTAAGGCTTGCATGCTCACACAACTTCATGATGCCAGCATGTGGTGAAACTCATGTTTGGATAGTGAATCTAAGTAGAAAAGTGTGACAGAGGTGAAAGTTAACACTCTTTCTTTGAGGTTTTTCACATAAGCCTGTAACCGATAAAAGATTTGTAATGTACTAATAAGTACATTAATAAATGAAGAGTCGAGGTCAGATATAGTACAGATCAGACATGCTGTTGTGAAAATTTATGTGAGTAAGTTATGCGGTACTTCACGTTCTGTAAATTAAGAGCAAAGAACTTGCTCACCCCATCAAATCCTCATTTGCATCAATACATGTCTCCCACTTTGCTACTGGGCCCATAATTACCCCTGTTTGGTTTAATATTTGATTTGTGTAACCATAAAGCTGAATGCCGGTCCTGTATGTTGATACCGTTAATGTTTGTCTTCAGTACAAAGACTGCAGGTTAAGTGGCTGAGAGTGTGTCTGTGAAGCCACCCCATCAGTCTCAATATTGTGACCACATTGGAAAACAAATGATACTACGGCCCATGCAATATTGTGGTTGTCACAAAATGTACAAAAGTACTGCAGTGAGATGACGCAAAACGCATTTTCTACAGAAAATCCCACGACTTGCTGTGAGGCAGTGATATCAGGGCTTCTTATGCTGGACGAGAAAACAATTACAATATTTTATTGACGGGAAAGATTCTCAATGATGATATACATAGGCTTTAAAATTAGATCAGTCAGTACATACGTACACATGACATTTTGGCCATTTCCTCGGAAGAAGTAATGCTGCATGGTTTTGTTGGCAAAAAATGTCAT
The DNA here is from genome assembly GCA_015108175.1 of Pelvicachromis taeniatus. NCBI lineage: Eukaryota > Metazoa > Chordata > Actinopteri > Cichliformes > Cichlidae > Pelvicachromis > Pelvicachromis taeniatus. The sequence continues at coordinate 66,589 of VURO01048143.1, forward strand.
TCAACTAGGATGTCCCTGCGAGTAAAGCTGAGAAGGAAAATGTATCAACTGCTCGGCAAGAGATCGTACCAAAGGAAGGTTGCACATCGTCAAAAGTCTGGAAATGGTTCAGTTTTCTCCAATCAGACAAAGTACAGATAAAGCCAATTTGTAAGATTTGGCACCTACTGGTCCCGACAAAGTCCAGTAACATGGGCAACAGGAATTGGAGACAGTTTTAAAATCTAAGTGCAATTCATAACAGAGTGTATCACAATATAGACTTGCATATGAATTTAAGAAATATTGACAACAGCCCAAATAACAGAAACGTTATGAAGAAATGATACTTCAGAAGCAAAAGAGGGACACAAGAATAATCCATAATACTGGATACAGAGATCATACAAATCCACTATTCTTGAAATCAAAAAATTTTGAAATGCTTCATCCTACTCTTTTTTTGAAAATGCTACTTATTATGATTGTTTTTTTGTTTGTTTGTTTGTTTATTTTGTTTTCACATGTTACAAATAAAGCCAAATTACTACACTTAATTTCAATCAATTTTCTGTTTTTGGACTTTGAGATGAAGTGATTATTGCATGGAACATGAACATGGATAGCTCAGAGATCTAGTCTCTAGATTCTCATTGACAACCAGTGTCTACCCTTGAATTCGGCCTCAGTAAGTCGTGACATGTACAACGCACTTGCCTGTAGCAATGAACACAAATTAACTATGTTTACAGAACCTTCCTCTGTATGGTTGTGACAACAATCACATGCAAAAGTGTGCAGCTACCTTTCATCATGATCATTTAACATCATTCTATATCAAATTATGTACTGTATATCTTCCAATTGTAGCCCGGGCTTTTATTAAAAAAATTATCCGGCCGGCTCGGCATTTAAAAGAGACCGACGGTTATTGGAGACCGGCTTTTATTCCCTTCTTGGAATTGTCGCGGAAGTGAGAGGGAAAGAGGACCCAGGCGCGGTTCTTAGACTGAGGTGAAAAGACAGTGTGTTTACTTACAGTGCTCCAAAACGTATTCCAATAGTTCACAAATAATGCAGTTTCCAGTTGTGCTCCTCCTTTGCTCCTGAGTGTCTCCTTGTCTGTGGTAGCCCAGTGCACGAGTGGTGCTCCCCGAAACTTCTCTCCGCCCGACTCTCCTCGAGAGGAAGTAAAAGACCAGAAAATCACAGTTTGCAGGTTCGCTAGCCGACAGTTCCAGTTCAGTGTAATAACAACAGCTGGCCGAGTGATGAGACGCGGGAGGACCGACAACAGCACGGAGGGGTTTTTTTTTTTGTTTTTTGTTCTTTGTTTTGAGCGACGTTCCAGTCACACTCCATACCAGTTGGTGGCAGAAATGCACCATTCAGTTGTCTGCCAACTGCCAATAAAATTTAAAAAGAAGAAGACGACGGGGACTTCCGGGTCGAAAGTCGCCCGGCTACTATTGGAGACCGGCGTCTATTTGTCGTGGCATGTTTTCAAACCGGCGTTTATTAGAAACCGGCGTTTAAAAGAGACAGGCTACTAATGGAATATATATGGTAGTTTAACTGATGCATAACTATATTTTCTGTAAGTACATTACTCGCTCACTGCATCACTATAACCAGAATGGCATGTTTTAGATTCCATGTATGTCCAACTAATATTTCAATGGGAAACAGCCCCTTTTTGAAAAAATATTAGTAATTTTTTTCTTCTTCCTGTCGAATCAGAATTGAGGGTTGGAGCAGTTTCCTCAACCACATAGAAGGACCAGTGGACCTCTGAATAGTAGTTTCTCTCTCAGCGATGGCTCTCCTGCACAGTGTCCTCTCCACGGTCCTCAGCTGGACGTGCCTCTGTTCACTAATGTACATATTCAGTACTGGATTGATTGCTTTGGTTGCAGTTTTGACTCTGAGCAACGTCTGGTACTCTCACAGGCTGTCATGTTTCAGCAAACCACAGACACGCTCGTGGCTGTTGGGCCATCTGGGTCAGGTACGATACACAGGCAGGCATCATCTAGTTTTATATTTATGTATTTATGATCTCTAAATCATAACAACTGTAGAGTTCATGTACTCTCTTTCAAACACATATCAAATTTTCTCTTTGACTACTGACCTTAAAGTCTTGTTTTGTCATAAAACACAATAGATACGGGGCAAAGAAGAAGGTTACCAGCAGGTGGATGATCTGGTGAAGACATACAAACACTCTTATTGCTGGGTCCTTGGTCCTTTTAATCACCTGGTCAAACTCTTCCACCCTGACTATGTCAAACCTCTGCTAATGGCACCTGGTAGGGTAAAACATCAACAGTCAGTAATTAAACCACATTTCCAGAGTTTTCGTTCTACTCTTACATCATCCATCTTGTACTTCTTTCAGCCAGCATGACGGTGAAAAATGGCCTCATTTATCATCACCTACAGCCTTGGCTGGGTGAGTCAAATATTTCAGTTTTTCTCATCTGTGGTTATGTTTACAGGGTTTGCACCTTTTCCCAGTTTTTTTTTAATGTTACTTTTATAACTCAGTTTGTCTTTTGTCTCAGGACACAGTGTGTTGATCAGCAATGGTGCCGTGTGGTCTCGCAAGAGACGACTGCTGACTCCAGCTTTTCATTTTGATATTTTGAAGAGCTACATTACCATATTTAGCTCCTCGTCTAAAATCATGCACGTAAGATACACACAGCCATGCATGCACTTATGCACAAAACTGATCACATGTCAACCTTTGGTTTTAGTGACCATTTAAACAAGAAAACCTTTGATCCTCTTTGAAATGCCGCCTGTTGTTAAAAGTGGTCCAACAATGAGGAAAACAAGGTTTTTAGTTAATTTTAGGTTCTAAATAAGTCATCCAGGTTGATCTCTATAGTGTCATTTCACAACAACAGTTGTATCAAGACACTTTATACTGTAAGTCAGGGATGCATTGGCCGTTGTATTGTTTTTTCCCCAATGTGGACTGTTTTAAAACCATTTTGTAAATCGCAGATTATTTATAAACAGGAATTTGGTGAATTACTTAATCACCTTGGTGTTGTGCAAAAGGTAATGTGTTTGGGTGTTTGTCAATTAGAAAACCTATAAAACTTATAAAAGTACAGTTAAAAGTTCAAAATCTTTATGCACTCTTTCACATTTTCCAGCACCATCCTTCTGTAACGTAAACACTTTGCAGTGTCAAGGCTGTGGAAGCCATTAAGCAAAAGTACAATACCCAAATACAGGCCAACAAAGAAGATGGTAAAGATTTTATAGTTTTTTTTTTCACACCTGGAGATAAAGTGCAGGTGAGTTTCCAGTTTTGACAGTAGTGAATGAACTGCTCACTTGGAGTATAAGGGAGCGCTCTCCAGAGGTAGCAGTTGCGCACTAGTTGTGTCCACAAGGGGGCAGCTATGACAGGGTGAGCCGGCAGGTGGTGAATGCAGGATGATCCAGGTAGAATGTGAGTATTGACTAGTGTGCTGACAGACTGTAGAGCCATATTTAACATTAAATCATTATTTTCAGTTTTTCCAATAAAACCTTATACTGTTCTTGCACAGTTCAGCTGCTTTAATTTGTAGACTTAGAACACATGAATGACGCCCCAAATATTCTTTTGTTTCCATGCAGATGCTCACATCTTTGGCCCATTCCTTCCATCTTGTTTCTGTTTTCAGGACAAGTGGTGCCGACTTGTGGCAGAAGGCAAAACTAATCTGGAGATGTTTGACCACGTCACTCTGATGACTCTGGACAGTTTACTGAAATGTGCCTTCAGCTACGACAGCAACTGTCAGGAGTGAGAACAGCCACTTATTTCAACTGATATCTTCCATTTTTGTTTGATGGTGTTTCTAAGAAGATTGTCCTTCCAGGTCTTCCAGTGAGTACGTGTCAGCCATAGTGCAGCTCTGTGACATGATAATACAGCGGCAACACAACATTTTACATCACTGGGACTGGATTTACTGGAAGACTCAGAAGGGGAAATTATTCAAACAAACCTTAAATATTGTCCACAGGTAATGCGCTGACCTTCTGGTAGTTGTATAGCCAAGTTATACCAGTTATGTAGGAAGCTGCAGGTATCATGAATTTTAGTCTGTTGTATTCTGGTTTGCAGGTTCACCGGGGATGTGGTTCAGAAGCGACGTGCCCTTCACAAAGAACAGAGAGAGAGAGTAACACAATCTGAAGTTGCCCCAACATCACAGAGGAGGAAAGATTTTGTGGACATTCTGCTGCTGACAATGGTAGGACGGAGGAACTCTAAGGAGTATATTGTCCTATTTCTAATCCCAATAGTAGCATCTGCTGAAGTGCCTCTAAAAGTATGGGTCAGGCAGTAAGCTTCTGAACACCAACAGAAACAAACTTCAAATCAGCATCTTCATTTCTAGTCTTCTTATCTGGATTTAACAGGGAGACCACAAAGAAAAGCCACTGTGGGAGAAATATGCTCTTTCTAGTCCCTTTCAGTACTCTTGCTGCAAGATTCTGGGTCAACTGAAGGTTTTCCAGAGTTTTTTAGGACAGCCGGATGATAATAAATGACAACAGTTGAGCCTAGAGGTACTAAATGCATGAACTAATTCTTTTATCATCACTCTGAGACAGAATGTTTCTAATTTTAGACGTATTGCACAATTGTGCTTTTACATATATTTAATGTGTGTATTGAAGTCAAAATCACTCCATGTTTCTTCACAATGTTACTGAAGGCTAAGAATCTCCTTCAGAGTAAGTATGATTTCTAAAACTTTAGGGGCCAGGTACAATAACCTCAGTTTTATCTAAATTCAGATGCAGTTAAACAACGGGAATATGAGGAAGACAAGAACTGGATGACTTCTAATTTACTAACTGGAATGTTAGGCTTTCAAATAAATTAAAACGCTGTCTGGGTCTTTCCATTATTAATAAGATGGAGTGAAAGATTGCTGTCCCTCCTTCTCAGTGGTCTACGCTTTGAAGATTCTGGCACTTAGGATGACTTGGGGGTTCATGGAGGTTCATGCATTAATTATCCCACGCTTTGTAGTTTGTAGTGTGTTTTCAGGGAGTTGAGCAACTTAGTTGTGTTTTGTTTAACAGCCTTAACAGCATTCCATCCATAGCATTTGCTCCTGGCTTACATCATTTGAGGTAAATCCAAAGTATTTTGAAACAAGGGACGATGATCCACTTCCAGAGCCATTTCATTTGATGTTACGGAGGCAGTTCTGAAATGATCATATAGGACTGATGTGTGTTAAGTTGTTTTTATATGAGACATTGGACATCCACTTACACAGTGCATTGAATAAGCCTGAATTAGTGCCGACTTACCATTACAAAGCTTTATATCAAGTAAAGTCCACAGGCACTGGAAACGTTAATGTCAAACATGCATGAAAAAAGGGTGTAGGTGCTAAATTGAAGTTGGTTTCACAGTAAGCAGATTGGTAGATGCACAAAGTGAAGTGAAGGAGAACTGAAAAAGACATTACAAAATGTCTGTGTTGAAGGATGAAGATGGACGAGGCCTAACAGATGAGGAGATACAGGCTGAGGCCAACACATTCATGTTTGCAGGTGAGATGTTACTCTGACACCAACCTCTGTGATCAGACATAAAAATTACACTATAATGTTAACTGCTGCTAAACACTAGGATGAGTGTGTGTCTTTAAAGTTGCAGCTCATAGTTTGTTGTCCTTCAAAATGATTTAACAATTTTGCAAATCTTCCTCCTTCTGCAGGTCATGACACAACAGCCAGTGCCATCTGCTGGACGCTGTATAATTTAGCACGCCATGAACACTATCAGGAAAAATGCCGACAGGA